>OY757281.1:4916112-4983651 GCA_963584085.1 Pyrausta aurata
CGACGGATGTGATGATGTGCCGCGTCCACGCGTCTAACGACACGAAGTGCATGTCGCAATCCGCACAGAACTTCTGATCGCTTTCTTCTACGTGTTTCTAGAAAATAAAATAAAATCTTTTACTATTTTTTTTTTACTATTTCTTTTCATTTTTTAAAAAAACAAGCATTGCTTATCTATAGTCTAATAAAAATATGTTAGTAATTGGAATTGAATATTATAATTAATTAAAAAAAAATGTAATCCTAGTGTCTTTAGCTAACTAACTGGTCGTATTATATAAACTTTAAACTATGTATGTGTATATAATATGGATTTTATTTTGGCCAGCGACTCCCCGTCTCAGGCAAATATAGATATGAGTTATGCTTATTTTTTTAAATATATTTTTTAAATATTATTTAAGTTTTTAAAAGAAAACTTCTTCACAACACTCCTAAAAAATTCAATACACTCGCGCCCTCACGCTTAGTTCGCGCGTAGCTACGAAATGCTACGCAACTAGTAAGCTAAGAGACCGGGCATTGACAACTACAAACTCGACTTACTCGCTGGTATCGCAATAATAAACTGATTATGTGGGTTTGCTCATGAAAAATTAATGTTTTTTTTTTTTTGGCATCAGTATCGTTTCTGCAACCACCCCTGAGTCGCTGACCAAAACAACATCCTGTATAAATAATAATAATAGTCCCCCTAGCCGATTTTGACTTCGGTGGCCAGTCACAACGATTAACCGACTGAGCGGGATATTATAGTGCACAAGTGTCTGCGCTAACACAGGTGGACTCTCTATTCCTTTCACTCTCATAGCCCGATGGGACAGCAACCTGACACGACCGGAGAGAGATCACGCGCAGGACCGACGCCACACCGAGGCACGGGGGTGACACAAACAACTTCCAAACTCCGGGCTACCCTGAGAATTTCTAAACATAAAAACCCAAATATATATTTTTGGCTCGAATGCGACCCTCTAACCGCTGCGCCACCGAGGCAGTTAGAAAATAAATACATCGTTAATAACACCATCTCACCTGGACTCCATTATGCACTTTGGTCTGGTGCATCCTCAGTCCATGAGTTCCGACGAAGCTCGCGCCGCACAGCGCGCACACGTGCGGCGTGGGGTGCCTCTTCCGTAGATGCGTGAGGTATGACGTCGGTTTTCTGTTATACAGGGTGTCATAGACAATTTGATAATTACTGAATAGGGCACAATTATTTAAACGTTAATTTACTCTAAGCTTATATCGTAATATTATGACTGCCAAGGCACTTTTTTGTTAATTTACAATTTACTTTGTAGGTTTATAAGTAAGGTAAGGTTTTATAATCATTAATTGTACCTTGATAAGTGTATTTATTAAATAAAATAAAAATCGACATCAATTATAGGTTTGTAACAGTATAAGATCGTATGTTATTTAATGGTTTCAACGTGGTGAAACTTTTATTTATTGCCTTTTTTTTGTGCGATTATATTTCATGCAATTCTGCTGCTTTCTAAGCTAAGAGCAAATCTATTGGTATAAATAAACAGTGTTTATTTTAGTTACCTGAACTTTTGGCTGCAGAGTTTGCATTCATAAGTATACCCGTTGTGCCATTTCTCATGTTCTCTCGCTTGATTCCTGAAAATATAAAAGACACTATTAAGTTTTAGAATAACAAAGTATAACAATGATATTAAGTGCATCAGTCAGTAGTTTCCTTAAGGGTGTGTGTGAGTGTGTGTGTGTTTGTCTGTGTGCGTGCGTGCATGCGTGCGTGCGTGTATATGCAAGTATGTGTGTGCGTGTGTGCATAAATAAAGTCCGTTTTTTTCACTAGTCGAAGTAGTAGTAATTTAAAACAATATACACACAAACTTTCAACATACATAGCTAATTCATCGTTCAATACTGAGATATTTTTAAATTAAATAGTAAATGTTAATTTTAATTTAATAATTTTAAATATTATAATGGCTTAAATGTCAAATAGTTAAGAATAAGAATAAGAATTGGCAAAATTAAATAAATAACATTAAAATTTTAAAATATTTTTTAAAAACTAATAGTAAATTAATTATATTTGCTGATATTATTTAAAAAGTAACAAAAAGATTGTTTACAATGTTGGACTAGCAAAGATGAATGGATTTAAGGCCATGTGTGCACTCACGGTGTGCGTGTGTGTGTGTGTGTGTGTGTGTGTGTGTGTGTGTGTGTGTGTGTGTGTGTGTGTGTGTGTGTGTGTGTGTGTACATGTATATGTAAGTATGTGTGTGCGCTTGTGTGCGTAAATAAGGCCATGTGTGCACTCACGGTGTGTGTGTGTGTGTGTGTGTGTGTGTGTGTGTGTTAGTGTGTGTGTGTGTGTATGTAAGTATGTGTGTGCGTAAACAGGGGCACGTGCGCACTCACGGCGTGTGCGAGGCGTGCGCGCACTTGTTGCAGGCGTACCGGCGCGCGTGGCACGTGTGCGCGTGCGTGCGCAGCTGCCGCGGCGAGCGGTAGCGCATGTGGCAGATGTCGCACTCGTACGCGCCGCTGCGCTGTTCAAAACAACTAATTAAACTGTATCTAGACATTTCTTTTTAACGATATGATGACTAATATTAAATAACAATAATAAATTTAAAACACTTTATTGCACACAAAAAATAATACAAACAACATATTAATTATTACATTTTTTTTAACATGTTAGAGATATTTTGAAAAACTATGTTTCAGAAAATATAAGAATCTAAATTCACTTTTTTGACTAAAATATCTCTTCGGTATATCGTCCATTTTTAACTAATTAAACAAAAAATTGAACGTACAAGCGTAGTTCAGGATGTATAAAAACGAATGAGACCAAATTTGTCTCATTCCATCAGTGAGCTGTTACTACTACGTATAGAGACGCTATGCCAAGCAAAAAATGTGCGCATTTTTTGGACGTGAACTGTCAACAGACTGACGTATTCCATAAATTTTGAATTTTGAATATGAAACCGCAGAAGTGACACAGACTTTGTGCGTACTTAACTTAATTGTATTGAATGAATATTATTTTATCAAAACGTTTTAATCGCTACTTACTTTGATCAATAGTTTTTTAAAAGAGCTAAATAAATAAAAGTTTAGTAAATAAATATCTGTAGGTTAAAAACTCAAATGATATTTATTATTTACTATTTTTTTTATCATTTAAATTTTTCATACGAGATAATTCTAGAAAAATACAACTACCAATGCAAAACACCTTAAAAGAAATATCACAACATCGCATTGTCTAACCTCTATTTATTACCTAACTACTTTTCCATTCTGTGCGTGTCACTTTTTATAATCTTTGATTTTCGAATAAAATGGCGGCAATTTCATACAAAACATTTATAACATTTTGAAAAAATATTTATGTTGGTTTAAGTTAACATTTTAATTTCCTACCGATGGTAAGTAACGCCGGTATCGTTTTGATTCCTGTTGGTTTTATTTTTGCATGTTTTAAAAACGCAAGACGGCATTTTGTCAAATTAATTGACCAAATGTCACATTGGTTAACGCTACGAGCGGGAGTGAGTGACTGTGATACCGCGCATGCGTTGATGGTCTGTGACCATCAACTCATCGGGCACGAGGTTCCTTTGGGATGTCATTTCCATACGTAGTAATAGTAGTTCAATGCATTCCATAAAGGTTTACGGGTAGGAAAACGTGTTCGCCCGCAAGCATATCGACCGTTGGCGTTCGAAAGTATGAAAACTCGCGCTGCGTTACGCCTGCACACGATCCTCTTAACACGTTCCGGGACACTACTCCAGACACAATAGATGTTTTATTGTTTTCACGCCTGTAGGCGGGCACTGTCCCGGAACGTGTTAAGCACAGATATTTTATTATTCTATTTTAGCCTACTAACGCATGATGATTTGACGCAGGATTACGAAAATTCTGCGATTAAATCGTCATTCTGCCTCTGTCAGTTTATTTGACGTTGCTAGAGACAGAAATAAGGTTCAATTAATGATTAGCGTAATCCTAGTTTAAAAATCATCTGTAGATTAAATAAATAAAACATTCTCACCTCATCGTGTTTCTCCTTATGGTTTTCATACGCTTTAGCATCAACGAATCCCTTGTAGCACAAATCGCATCGGTGCGGGGAGTGGAGGTAGTTCAGCGATCTGGCCCTCTCCAGCACTTGTTGTAACTGTTCTTCGCGAGTCAGAATCACTTCGCGGGCGTCCGCTTTTATTACTAGGAATAGATGCTAATAAGCAACTGTGACTCTGTGACAGACGAGAAATCGAACCCCGTGTGTTACGCTATCCGGGCGTATGCCTATACCACTCGGCCACCGTCACATTAACAAGCCTGTTGAATTTTGAAAGTGCTTTCTTTTAACGCGTAGGCTGCAAAATTTAACAGGCTTGTTAATGTGACGGTGGCCGAGTGGTATAGGCATATGTCCGGATAGCGTAACACACGGGGTTAGTGACTCGTCTGTCATAGAGTCACGGTTGCTTTTTACAAGTGCAATTTATATATTTTTTTCATTTATTATCATGTAATAAAAACAATACAAAAATACATGGTTTTATGCACTGATAAAAACCACTGAGGTTTGCCTACAGTGCATATAGTGACAAAACACTATAAAAAAAAACAAAAAACAACTATAATAGTTGCTATAATTAGGATTCTTTCCATAAGTACTAAAAGGAAATAACCATTAACATAATAAAAAAACCGGCCAAGTGCGAGTCGGACTCGCGCACCGAGGGTTCCGTACAAACCTGCAAGGTTTACAAAGTTCGTTCAAACAAAATTAATTATTTTCTAATATATATTTTGTAATGTAACTAAAAATTTAAGGTTTTCGGAATTTTTCCTTTATGTGTGCTATAAAACGTTGCTTCATGCCAAATTACAAGATTCTAGGTCGACTGGAAGTACCCTTTAGGTTTTGATTCCCTTGCGAGTACTTGCGAGTTTCAAAATATGCAGCTTAAATTGCTGTTTCTTTTGATTGCGTTGACATAGAAGTTTGATTTTGTTACAGCTTAAAGGTATTATAGACCTGAGTATTTGGTATGAATTTCAATTTAATACCTCTACGCGTTTATGAGGAAATGGGTAGTAAGTTTAAAATTATTAAAAAAATATATATAATGTGATGTAACTAAAAATTTATGGTTTTCGTAATTTTGCTATAAGACGTTGCTTCGTACCAAATTTCAAGATTCTGAGTTCACGGGAAGCACCCTGTAGGTTTTGATTCCCTTGCAAGTGTCGAAAATTTGCGGCATAAACGGCTGTATCTTTTGATTGCGTTGGCTTAGAAGTTTGATTTTTTCACAGCTTCAAGGGACAGTAGACCTGAGTAATTGATATAAATTTCAGCTTCATACCTCCACGCGTTCCTGAGAAAAAGGGTCTTGACAGACGGACGGACGGACAGACGGACAACAAAGTGATCCTATAAGGGTTCCGTTTTTTCCTTTTGAGGTACGGAACCCTAAAAACATATTATTATTACTATGAAGTGAAGGAAAAGGGATGTCTTTTACTGTCTGCTTTTGGCGATGATTGTAAATAGGCATATGTATGAGCTGCTATGAAAGTACGGTCGAGATTCCTGCCGCGTTACCACTTTCAAGAGAAAATAGCTTGCACATACGACACAAAAACGGGCGTCACGCCTAATAAATGCGATGTGGAAGCGATTTGGCTCTTACTGTGGTAAGGCGGCGATGACCTCACAAGTACCCTTGGATTAGTAATGGATGCTTGGCTAGAATTATCTTAAAAAACTAAGTTATGCTGGGCTGTTTTTTATTTTTTTTTATTTTTATACCAACAGCATTCATAGACAACATTTAGTAACAGATAATTAAAGTATTATTCTCCTACATATGCCAATTATAGGTATACACATCATTGGCAAGAAAACTACAAAGTTACACTAGTGCAAAAAAATCAATAAAATAGTTACAATTAAAAATACTAATAATAATTAACAAAAAAAAAACAGCAGAAGCAGCTGATTTATCAAGCTGTATATTCAAATACATACCATTTTTATTTCTCTTATTCAATCCAATCTTCTTTGTGTTTCTTTTCTTCTGTGGCTCTCCTTCAGATTTCTTTGTGCTAATACTTTGAAGAGGAATGTCGTCTTCTGAACTGTAAGATGGTTCTTCAAATGCTGTTTCTTCTGAAAAGAAAAATTACCATTTTATACAACTACTAGCAATCCCGGCAAACTTCGTTTCGCTGCCTTCCCCGTTCCCTATGTTTTGACACCGTTTAAACCTTCCTTGGACTTTCATGAATATTTCAAGACCAAAATCAGCCAAATCGGTACAGCCGTTCTCGAGTTTTAGCGAGACTAAAATAGCAATTCATTTTTGTATAGATAAAGGTGAGTACTTATTTCAACTAACCTTGTTGGTAGTAGTTTTTTTGCTGGTTGCTACCTAAGCAAGAGATCCTGGGTTGGAATGCCTGGTTAGGCTGAAATTTGATTATGAGCTTTTGTCTTGAAAATACCCAGAAACAGCTCTGAATCAGGAAATTGGTGGTAATGACACTTTTAAGCCGTTGGTCCTGTGCGTGATCCTTCATCAGTCATGTCAGACTGCCCTCTCAGAAGGAACAGAGTGCACATGTGTATTGTGCACACATCTGGGCACTATAATATCTCCTGTGTACCTGGCCTATCTCTGTTAAAATGGGTCACTATTACCCTAAAATCGGAAGGAGAAATATAGCTAGAAAATTTTACTATAATTTTTGTACATACCTATTTCCTCCTTTTCATCTTCTATGTCTTCTTTTACCAACAATCTCTCCTTCTTTATTTCTAAACTTTCAACTTTCACAGCCGGATTTTCTATATCTTCATTTAATTCTTTCAGGTCAAGAGTGACATCACATTTGGTTGGTGACTTGGTTAATTTTGTGAACAGTAATGTTTTGTCTAAAGCTGCAATGGATTCTTCTCTGAGCTGAAAATGTTAATAAATTACTTTGTCGTGTATTTAAACTGAATATCATATGGTTGCCAACTATCTATACTTATACATATTATAAAGATGGTATTTGTATCTCAGGCACATCGGGCTTATAAGAAACAGACAGACAGAAGGATATAGCAAACCTTTAAGGGTTCCTTGTTTGACTGTGGAACCCTAAAAAGTTTTGTCCACTTTTTTTCAGGAAGTATAACATCACACTACAACCAGTATGAGAAAAGTTTTAATGCAAAAACAGGCAGGAAGTCATTGATACCTCATTTTTGCTGTTGATCAAGAATTGCAGTGCATCACTGGCTTTTGAAGCACTTTCAGCAAATCTGTAACACTTCTTCAGTAAATGGTAGCAGATGTAACATAACAGAAACGGTTTTCCATCTTGAGTAATTGACTGAAAAGTTAAATAATAGTCACATAAGTTGTATGTAGTTAATAGCAAAATACATAGTGCTGAATACATTTAACTACTTATGGCACATTTTCAATAATTTAAATTACTAGCTTCTATATACAGTGGTGGACAGCTAATTAAAGACACTTTGAAAATTGTATGTTCATCAAGTTTTGGGTTCCAATAATTTTGTATTATGAATACATAGAAACCAGCAACCGTTGTAAAATAATCATATGGGTTTTACGTATAATTTGAAGTTACTATTTGCCATAACATTGATCTATTTTTCGTAATTTTTGACCTCAAATCTATTATGAGCAGATAAAGTGTACCAGTGATGTGGACAACTAATTAAAGACACCTGATGTAAGTTACTGAAAACCAAAAAAAATCTGAAACTACAAAATAGTCAGTTAATATGAAATTAACAATAGTCATTTCTCAATTGTTTTACAAAGTTTTTGATATTTTGTCGTATGTCGTTTAGCTGCATTTTGACCTTTACTTAGTCTTGGCACGGTCCTGGCATTAGTGCTATTAGTTCCTTGCAAGCATGTATTGGAATTTATTCTAATGCTTTCATAAATGCGTCATTAAGATAATTTTAGCGTTGGTAACTACCTACTAACTATTATTTGTCTAATATTACATAGTTTCCAATGCGATAGATGTCAGGACCTTAGAATAGAACCCCACTGAAAGACCTAGAATGGGATTTCTAGATGAAAAATATTAAGGATCAAAGCATATTTTCATGACAGTATTTGCTGCAGGAAGATCGTTAAATGTTTTAGCAAGAGTGATAAGGCCTAGATTATGCGAGGAAAACTTGCACTGAAGAAAATTTTATAAGTTACCAAATTTATAATATGCCAAATATTTCACGGATGCGGTTTTCCTAAATACATTCACAACGCGGACCGAATCAAAGTGGATAATTGAGATGTTTTCGAATGTAAATAAATAATAGATGTAATTACGACGAAAAACGGTATATGAGACGACAATTTAACAAGACTTTGTATCATATAACTGTAAGATATAAAGTGAGGAAACATCAAAGTGCGCCGTTGATTTTCTAGGTGTATTGCTGGACCTATGAAAAAATGCTAGTACATGGATGGAATACCTAAACAATAATATTCAACAACAGCCTATCTTACCCTTAGCTGACTAAGCATCTTGTCTAGAAAATCTTGTAGTTTAGACTTACTAACGACTTACTAAACCGACTGCAATGGCCGTCTCAGTTTTCCTAAGAGACAATGTTTATCTTTTAGATATGCTACCATAATAGTCCTAACATCAATACAATCGAAAAAATTGAGATTCTTGTATTAGATAATACACTAGCGAGACATGTTGCTAATGTTTATTAAGTATACGGCGCTTTTATGAAAGCATTAGAACAAATTCTAATACATTATAACAAGAAACGCATATCACCAATGCCAGGACTAAGTTAAGGTCAAAATACAGCTAAACGACATACGATAAAACATCAAAAACTTTGTAAAACATTAAAAAAATGACTATTTTCAATGTCATATAAACTAACTTTTTTGTAGTTTCAGTATTTTTTTGGTTTTCAGTAACTTACATTAGTTGTCTTTAATTAGTTGTCCACATCACTGGTACACTTATTCTGCTCATAATAGATTTGAGGTAAAAAATTACGAAAAATAGATCAATGTTATGGCAAATAGTAACTTCAAATTATACGTAAAACCCATATGATTATTTTACAACGGTTGCTGGTTTCTATGTATTCATAATACAAAATTATTGGAACCCAAAACTTGATGAACATACAATTTTCAAAGTGTCTTTAATTAGCTGTCCACCACTGTATTTATAGCCCATTACTTGAAAATGTTTAAATAAATACATAATATTTTGTGCACACAAAGAAACATATCTGTATGTCAATATGTATGTTAAATTAACATTTCTGTACATGCGAACTATTGTAAGTCGGTTCTAGAAGCAGAAAAATATTAATTTAAGGCTTGTTAGTTAAAAGTCTTATTACTTTCATTTTTGTTATGAAATAAAGGTAACTTATTTACTTACTTGTTTGTCGGTGATTTTTTCATAAAACTCCCTCAAGGGTGCAGTGGTAATTGCATAAATAGTACTGCAATGATCGAGACATATTCTACAAAAGTTAAAACCTGGCATCTTTACAGATATCAACAAAATCGGCCACTACTTTCCTTGATCCTACATTTGAGTGACAAGTCACAAATTATGTTAGTAGAAAGGCAACTCTTATTAAGCTGGCTGAAAAATAATGGTTTAAATCCAGTAAAGAATGAAATTCATACGCAACAACTTCCTTTTATCGCCAAAACCTAGGTACATAACAAAATTCAACTCCTCAACAATTCGTAAACAAACCACAAACAAACAAACCATAAACTTCTGTCAAATTGACAGTTTCTTTTAAAATACTAGTGTTGTCCTCGTACGTGGCTGCAGATATTTTGAGCTCTGTGTTATGATGAGCTCTATAATTACAACCGGTACCGGTTAACGAGGATGAATATTTGCCTCATTTGGTACCGGTATGTTGTTTGAGCTCAGTATGTATTTTGTTGTATACTAGCTTTAGAACCATAGGCAAACAATGTAGAATTAAAAAAAACTGCCAATATGGAAAGCCGGGAAAAGTTATGATTTGGCACTTGCTTTGCTATGTACATCTCTGACTAGTGAGCGTGTAGTGAGCGATTGATTAGTTAAGGATAAGGTTTGATTGCTATTGCTACTAACTGAACTATTTTAGATAGATTTTGTCCCAGAAACCATCCTTGAATAGGGTAAAAACCGGTTGCAATTTTGCAATCAAAACCGGCGGAACCGCGAGGCATCGTTGGATTATAAAAATATTTATTTGTTTGTACACAATAATACTTTGGGAACAGCCAAATTAACTTCTTCGTATAATAATGTTATAATGATCTAGAGCCCACAATACCGTGTATTATTAACTTTTTTTAGTGCAAACTGCAACCTAAACACACGCCGATTAAAAATATATTATAGTGAACATAATCCAGACAAATGTTGATACTCTATGTGTCGATAGGTAAACGGTATTAAATCAAATATCGAGACATTGATGAACAAATAAAACTCAGTTTACTAACAGTGTAGTAGCTTTATTTATTATTATATTTACGCACTTTATCAATTTACTTAACACGTTCCGGGACACTATTCCAGACACAATAGATGTTTTATTGTTTTCACGCCTGTAGGCGTTCACTGTCCCGGAACGTGTTAAATGGCAAAAGATTGCAATGCGCCTGGTGGCCATTTTTTTTACATATTCTCGTTATAATTTCTTTCGATATGTTATTTTGTATGTTATTTAACACTATATTATTGACAAAAATAAATCAATGGGGTGTTTTTTTAGATGTGAAAGTTTTTGTGGTAGTAAATTTGTCTAGCAATTTGCGGCGCTCGCTGTATTATTTTCTTTCCTTGCCACTATCACTTTTATTGCACCGCCTGTATTTTCTCTGATCAGACATATACTTGACTGGTAGAGAATGCTTTTGGAATTAAGACCGCCACATGTATTTTTTCAATCATCAATATTTTCGTGTCACACACATCGAAAGCGATAAGAGCATAACTCGTAAATTTGACTATAATGATCGCAAGCGAACATTCACGAACATTTATTCTTAGCCACATGTCTCTTTAAATGTTTTTGTTCTTTAAAACTTTGTCCACATTTCTCGCAAGAGAACGGTTTCTCGCCCGTGTGCGATCTCAAATGTGACAATAACGATACTTTCCTAATAAACTTCGCCTCGCACTGATTGCAGGCAAATGGTTTCTCGCCTGTATGTATCCTCATATGCGAATGTAAGTTACTACTCCGAGAAACTTTCAACCCACAGACCTCACAAGTGTAAGGTTTCTCGCCTGTGTGTTGCCGTTCATGTTTCGTCACACTGCTTTCGTGTCTGAAAGTTTTCCCACAATACTTGCACGCGAAAGGTTTCTCGCCTGTGTGTATCAACAAATGTACTTTAAGCGCGTTCTGTGAACTGAAGCTGTTACCGCAATATTCGCAGACAATTTTTCGTTTATCCTTGTTAATGTGCATTAATTTTATATGTGTTTTCAGCCATGCCCCTTGGATTTTCACTCCGCAGTATTCGCACGGTATCGCGAAATGTTTCTTCAAGTGTCTTATAATTTTTCTTCTATTATAATGGAAGACGTGGCAATGGGCACAGGAGTAATGTTTGTGTAAGTAGGACTCGGTGAAATATTTCCCGCAACTGCATTGGTATAGTTGTTCATTTCTCAGTTTTGACTGTTTGTGAGCACTTGTCATGTGTCGTTTGAGAAACACTTTTTGTGTGTACCTCTTGTCACAATACGCACAGGGATATGGTTTCTCTCCCTCGTGGATCTTTAGATGTTCTTCAAGAATTTGTTTGTTGAAGTTTTTATCGCAGTAAGAGCAAGGGATAAGTTCGGTTTCAGGTTCGATCGAAACATTGTTATCGTCCGCGCGTTCTTGTTTTATTTTTTGTTCTGTAGTTTTGTTTATTCCGCTTTTGGGTGCTGTAACAAAAATATAATGAAATTAAAGTATCTCGCAAATGAAGTGCGTGTGCTACATGAAGCGACCATGAACGAAAATTGGATACCGTAAATCATTTATAAAAAAATATTATTACATAAAAATATCCTAAAAATTAAAAACTTACCGTCAATTTTCGTTTTAGTTTTAGCAGAGGTGCTTTGGGACGAAATCTGAAAAAAAAACTCAATAAATATGTATTTAAATGCTAATATTGCGTAATAATATGCGTCAATTTTTTATATCTTTTGTTTTTATTATAATGTCCTTGCTATTATTTATAATAGCAAGTTGATGTATCTGCCTTACTAACTCTTGTGTGTCAAATAAATAAATCATTCATAAAATTTGCCTTACGCGGGGATTCAAACCGACCGACGCATGCTTCTCTTGTACGGATATCAGAAAGTCAATGTAAACACTGCAGTATCTTCTTTCTTAGAATGTTTTCAACACGAGTGAGCCATTTTGATATACATTGATTTGGGATTGCTTTAACTCAGAGATATAGTATTACGAAGTTAATACTATTTATTTACTAGCGGTCGCCCGCGGCTCCGCCCGCGTGGATGTCGGTTACCGCTGCAAAAAGCCTACCCAGGAAAGACACGGTCAGCAAACAAAATGATTCCCAGGCCAATTCACAGACACCGACACTAACATCGACGAAGCAGTCACTATCCGCAGGCTGAACAGATTTTCTTTCTGTGGGTGTTAGTTAAGTCCCGGAGTGCAACCCGTTGTTTTAGGATAGAAAACTTAAGCTATTATTGTAGAGCTTCTCTATACACAACATTTGACGTTACATAATTATCTGGTAACAAAATATACTGATGCTCGGGAGCCCCGACCCCATGCGTAAAACATTCTTTTCGTAAATAAATTCCTACTAATTTGAATGTTTGGCCCAGGGATTTGTTTATCGTGAGTGCGAAAGAAATTTTTACTGAAAATCGCGCCGCGCGGGTACCTTACTCATAGATCTAAACTCCCCCTCCCACACGCTCACCGGGCCTTGGTAAAGCCTACTTCGCAACGGGCCGGCCGTGCAGCAGAAATCGTAATATGTATTTTAATTTCGCTATAACTTCAGAACCAAACGTCCAATTTAATATCGCTATAACTTCAGAACCAAACATCCAATTTTAATCATTTAAAGACCAAATATTATTTACATTAACTGTACTTAGTGATGAAATAATTAATTTTGATAAGGATTAATAGCATGAGTAAAATAAAAGCGTTTAAATGTAGTCCAAAAAATAATCAAGATTTTTCAATAAAAAAAATGGTTCTTGTGCCTCACTCGACATAGATAGGTATAGTATGTCGCGGACTTTTTTGTAGATATTTATAAGATCTACAATTACTTAGAACATTTTATGGTTCTATCTTTAATAGTTTAGGCAGGGTACGCAAAATAAGTAACTGTTTTGGTTGATTTTTTACACCTTGTGTCCGAAAAACCCTAATATCTTACGGAACCCTATTTTTGTTCAAAATTAAATATATCCTATATTACTCGTGGATAATGTAGCTTTCGAATGGTGAAAGAATTTTCAAAATCGGTCCAGTAGTTTATGAGCCTATTCATTACAATCAAACAAACAAACAAACAAAGTTTTCCTCTTTATAATATTAGTGTAGATTAAATATATCCTATATTACTCGTGGATAATGTAGCTTTCGAATGGTGAAAGAATTTTCAAAATCGGTCCAGTAGTTTATGAGCCTATTCATTACAATCAAACAAACAAACAAACAAACAAACAAACAAACAAAGTTTTCCTCTTTATAATATTAGTGTAGAAGTGTAGATAATATTAGTGTAGACTACAATTACTTAGAACATTTTATGGTTCTATCTTTAATAGTTTAGGCAGGGTACGCAAAATAAGTAACTGTTTTGGTTGATTTTTTACACCTTGTGTCCGAAAAACCCTAATATCTTACGGAACCCTATTTTTGTTCAAAATTAAATATAACTCGTGGATAATGTAGCTTTCGAATGGTGAAAGAATTTTCAAAATCGGTCCAGTAGTTTATGAGCCTATTCATTACAATCAAACAAACAAACAAACAAAGTTTTCCTCTTTATAATATTAGTGTAGATTTATACTTTATTGCACAACCACAGTTTGTACAAAAGGTGGACTTAACGCCATATGGCATATCTCTATATATACTATATCTCTGAGTTAAAGCATTTTAGAGCACTATGACCAGAAGCCTTACTCAGGACACAAAACCCGATCCAATGAATATAGCCATCCCTGTCACACGCATAGACGTCCTGAAATGAGTGACAGGGATGGCTATAATCATTGGATCGGGCTTTGTGTCCAGAATAAGGCCTCAGGTCAAGGTGAAAACGCGTACTCTAAGACCCTTTACACACTGCGACTTTTAGAAGCAATGCAGTCGCGATGCAGCATCGATGCAGTCGGAAAATGTCAACCTTTACACACTGCGCTACTTTTAGCATCGATGCAGACGCGATGCAGAAGCTGGAAACTGACAAATTATGTACTGAATATTGGCGACTGCATCGATACTAACACGCTTCTGCATCGCTATAACGCGCTTCTACAGCGATGCAAACGCGTTGCAGTCGCGATCCAGCATCAATGCAGTCGCAAAGTGTCAACCTTTACACACTGCGCTACTTTTACGCGCCAAATCTAAATCTGTTCATTGCATGAGTCGCGATGCGATGATTCAAAACGCGCTTCTGCATCGATGCTCAAAGTCGCTGCGTGGGGATCTGAAGGTTGTATAAAATGTTTGCTCCTATTACAGCCCACACGCTGTAATAATAGCTATACTTACATCATTCGCCTGTTCCCCATTGCCCCCCTTCAGCCCTATAATTGCGACCACTCTTTCTTCCAACTCTGTGAGTGTTGGCCGGTTTATTCGTCCCGTCACAACTTGGTTACCTTGTAACGCATTGTATTTTCTCGTCACGTTAATTTTCCAGTCACGCCATACCTGATAAAAATTAATTAAATAATATAGAACAACAGTACCTTTTATTTATTTAAATTTACAGAAAAGCAAAACTAATAACTAACAAAAGTAAAGAAAACAATCTACGAGTACTTAAGAAGTGCATAAATAACGAGCGTGCGTGTGTGTATGTGTGTGTGTGAGAATAACTACATGTTGATAGTTTGCACAAATATTTCTACATCATCATAACTTTTGTCTGTAGTTTAGTGTGTGTGTGTGTGTGTGTGTGTGTGTGTGTGTGTGTGTGTGTGTGTGAGTGAGTGAGTGAGTGTGTGTGTGGTGTGTAAGAATAACTACATGTTGATAGTTTGCACAAATATTTCTACATCATCATAACTTTTGTCTGTAGTTTAGTGTGTGTGTGTGTGTGTGTGTGTGTGTGTGTGTGTGTGTGTGTGTGTGTGTGAGTGAGTGAGTATATTCATCATCATCATAACTTTTGTCTGTAGTTCAGTTGAACAACTCACAGATCTCCATTTGTCCGGGGTTCTCTCCACGCCGGCGGCTTTTCCTGTTTTGTTCAACACGCAGGCCAGCTTGTCCCACTTCCTTTCCAAACCCATGACCCTCGCGTCGTGACGACTGCTTATATCGCCATGTCTGCAACATATGAAATGAAATTATAATTTTACTAGCTTTTGCCCGCGACTTCGTTCGCGTGGACTTCAGGTTCGTCCCGTCTAGTAGCGCAAAAAATGTGTTTTTTTACGACCTCACATTAGAAACCTCAAAAATTGTAGCCTATATGTTATTCTGATGTATAAGCTATATTGTGGTAAAGTTTCATTCAAATCCATTCAGTAGTTTTTACGTGAAAGAGTAACAAACATCCATACATCCATACTTACAAACTTTTGCCTTTATAATAGTAGTAGGATTCGTCATCATAGGTATTTAAACAGTATAATATACACAATGTACGCAGTGTTATTACCATCACACCGTCACGTTTATCTTTATACAGGGTGTCCCGAAATGAAAGATACTGCAAATAGGTTTTATTGCGACCTATTGTCATGTGTAAAATACTATTTTGTTCAAATTGTACAAGTTCTCATTCTAAGAAAACTTTTTGTTTGTAAAACTAAATTCAAACATCAGACTTTCATATCATTTAGTGTAAAAAAAGTACAAAAAGGAAAGTGTCAGTTTTTGTTTAATCTTGTTTAGTAACTGCCAATTTGAACTTTAACTATTAATTAGCAATTCATTTGAAATAGTAGATTAACTAAGGGTATAAAGTAATGTTTTACAGCACGGGCGCCATCTTGAGTCACGAGCGAAACGAAAGGATTATAATTTTGACTCCCGAGCGATGCGAGTGAGGTACTCGTTTTACTCCCAAGCGTTAACGATAGAGGTTAATTTATTTTTGAAAGAATAATTGATTCACGATTAATACGCACCTTTCCATAAATTTGACCATAGCGACAAACTGTGCCGGGGACGTCCTCAATCTCATTCGTGCTGAAAAACAATATAATTTTAAACTAATTAATATAAAATCATCATGTTTATATTTAAAATGCGACATAACTTAAATGGTCTAAAACATTTAAATTCATTTCGGTTTGCTACGAACTCAACGATCAAAAAGGGTTGTCCTTTATAGGGTTCCGTAGACGAATGGCAAAAAACGGAACCCTATAGATTCGTCATTTTATAAATAAACAATTCTGGCTTTTCAATTTAATACTCGCCGTACTACACGATGAAAAATTAAAAACAAGTTTTTAATTTATATATTTAAAAAACAATATTTACATTATTTACTATGATTAGAAAGTTTAATTTGAATGGGTCCTAAAAACACTCGAACTGTCATGGCGTACTAAATGACGTCACGGCGGAAGTTCGAGTCTTTTTGAAAGCAAAATACTGTATGAAGAGTTCTCAATGACAGCAAAAAAAGCGCGCCATCGCGCAATTCATGACGTCACATCCTCTGATAGGCGTTTGTCAAGTGACCAAATGTGCATTTTGGACAATCTAAATTATTTAAAATGTTTATAATCCTAATTTAAATTCATAAATTAATTCGTTTTATGATATCTCCAAACCATTATTAATCACTAGAAACTACCAACATAGTGATTTGTTCTTAGTGGTAAAGCCTATTGCTTTTCGCCAAAGTAAATAATAAACAGTTGAACAATATTACCCTCTTATTCATAATAAACAGTCTCAGGCTGCGTTTCCACCAGAGATGTGCGAGAATGTGTAGCGAGAGATGTGTTTTTAAAGAACCAATAGAATCGCTTCATTTACCTCGCCTCGGTCAGCACAGCTCTGGTGGAAACGGCTCAGCGGAGTTAGATTTTTGCGCATACAAAACAAGCGAGGGATGTGTGCGAGGGATGTGTACGAGGGATGTGTGCGAGGAATGTGTGCGAGGGATGTGTTGCGAGGAATGTGTATTGAGAAGGTTTGCGCATACTGTACTACACATTAATGCGCATTTCCACAGCTCCGCTACACATCCTCGTAGGCACATTTTCTTCGCACAGCTTTGGTGGAAACACCCACACATTTTCACAGCACAGCTAGACATCCTCGTACGACACATTTCCATCGCACATCTCTGGTGGAAACGCAGCCTAATAAACCTATTTTAGCTATTACACTGTTTTGTCACTTTCTTTCAAATGATGACAGCGTAAAGAAAGAACGAGACAAAACAGTGTAATAGTTAAAACAGGTTTATAAGACTGTTTGCGTTATTATGAATAAGGTGGTGAATGTGTACCTTTAGTAAATAAATGACTTTATAAAGACACAATATTTGCACTTGTAAAAAGCAATTGTGTCAGCCAAGGAATCGAACCATGTTTCAATTGGCCATGGCATTGGTATTCCATGTGGCCGAGTGGTAAAGGCACGCGCCCGGATAGCGTAAGACACTGGGTTCGATTACTTGTTTTTTTTTCAAGTAAAATTTATAATAAAACGTACATTTGTTCCAACTCGGTTCGATCTTCCTTGACGTTATATGAGACGGATGTATCTTGCTATCTGCGTCATCGTCGGATTCATCTTTAAATGTGTCCCGGTCCAAATACATTTCATTATCACTACATTCCGGGTCTTTCTCAACTTTAATAGGTTGTCTTTCTATTTTAATTGAACATTTATTACCTATTGGGTCTTCGACCGGACCAATTTCGTTTGTGTCTGAAATGAATAATTAATAGTTAAATACGCTTTTTGCCAGCAAACCATTTCATTTAATACCCATATCATAGGGGTGCATTTCTAATAGCCAAACCGCCTTCTTGGATTTCGAAAAAAAATAGTCACGTGACTATTTTTTTCGTACAAAAATGTTTTTTTTTTATTTTCATTTTTTTTCATAACTAGCGATTCCAGCGAACTTCGTTTCGTTGCCCACAGCGGCCCCGTCCCATAGATAATTTATTACCCTATAATTTTTAAACCTTTTCCTAGACTTCTATGAATATTTCATGACGAAAAAGCCGTTCTCGAGTTTTAGCGAAACTAACACAAATAGCAATTGTTTTTTTTTTACATAAACATATACAGGGTGTTATTGCAAGGGGGTGCCAAATTTTTAGAGGTGAATTAGACTGTCAATATGAACAACTTTTACTATGGGGTCATGGTCAAAATCTTAAATAAAATTTCAGGTTCCCCATACAAAACCAGTCAACTACATTGACAATAATGTATGGAGAGGCAGAAAATAAAATTAATAATTGAATGATGATGAATGATTGGTCTCATAGTAAAAGTTGTTCATATTGATGGTCCCTTTCACCTCCAAAAATTTGGCACCCCCTTGCAATAACACCCTGTAGATACATGTATAACATATTAGAGTTATTAGACATTACAGATAATTTTACAGATTTCTAAATGAAGTTATATTACCATATTTTTTGAGCTTACATTGTAAACGCAGGCTGTTTTTTTTTTAAACACTTACCATCGATGTCAATTTCTATTTTATATTTAGCAGCGAAAGACTCTTCTCCTTTTGTTGATGTCTGAAACGACATTAAAAACATTATTATTGAAGTAAGATTTTTTTTCTTTTCTCGTAATTTAAAAAATAAATAAAACTATGCATGCATAGTAGAGTAGCAGATAACTTCGTCCGTTTTCTAGGGACGGGTAGCGAAACTCGTATTTAATTCGTTCTTTGCGTTTGGTTATTTGAATTGCAGAGTAAATATTTTAGTTTGAATTCAATGTTTTTCATAATAAAAGTTTGTTTTTGAGATAAAGTCGTAAAATTTGATAGAAAAACTGCACTTTTCGGCGCGCGTAATAGTTAGGAGCCCTAACCAATACACCGAACGCGTCGTCAAAATAAAAATTAGAATAAATATGGGTACTAACATTAACATCCTTTTTCCCTGCAACTCTCAATCCAAGAAATTCCGCCAACCTCCTATCAAGCAACGATAGTTTTTGGATGTTTAATTCGTCACCCTGCAATAGTTTGCATTTATTTTTCACCTTCGCCTTCCAATTGACCCACACCTGAAAATATTTTATAGTTCTATTTATTTGGTACAAAAAAAATAAGACAGACATAGGATATATTTATCACTACATATCACACGAAATCGGGTGGACCGATTTTAGTGATTGTTACTTTATTTGATTAGTGGCGCCATCTATGCGCCTTGGGTATGTTTTTTTTATTATTATGTTTTTTTTTAATTTTCACTGTTCAGATTGCTCTGGTATTTCAAGGCAACACGGGTCTAAGCCAAGTGCTGTCTCTACATTTAAAACGTTTCATTAAGATGTTGCTGAAGTAGCTGATGATATGTCAGTTATGTATGAACGTGGTTTGTATTGTTACAAAAAAATATACACATATTGCCTTAAATAATAATAATAATAACATATCCCAATACATTAAAGTATCTAAAAGGGGCCTCTTCCTGTTGGATCCATATCCCCAGGTAAGCCTTCCAAAAGGACCGGCTTCGGCCGTGATATCCCGCAGGAGAGATACAATAATAATAATAATAATATGCGCCAGACAACACACCAATTGTCTGGTTCGTGGTTAGGAAATATCTTCCTTGTGTTACGAAGTACCAGACAACGATTATAACGGGGGTGTCTCCCATAAATACTTAAATACATATAACATCCATGACTTAGGTACAAATGTTCAAATAGTATCTTAAAGCCTATTGCAGTTTTGTCTAGATACTATGATGTTCTCAAAATTAGTTAGTTGAACATCCTTATAACAATACAAAAATATTATATACTTTTATAAAATAACTATTACCTAGTTTGATTACACAAACGATCAAAAACAAATGCATTCATGTGAGCACACATGTGATTAGCTTATACAATAATCATAGATGGCGCAAAATAGCTAACAAGAAGATGTAATGAATGCTTCATAGATGGCGCTAAATAATAAAGAGTTTACTACATTGCGCACGGGCGGGACTCGAACCAGCATCTTTCTGGCTTACCGGGCCAACTGCTCTTATTATTATTTTATCTTTAAGGATTCAAATATGACACTGTGAGTGTAAGTAACATTCTAAACCTTAGAATAGCGAAGCGTTATCATTTCCAACTTGAATGTATTCTGTGAAGAATAACTACATGGCCCGCTGTTGCATAAACAGACGGGTAGATGGCGCTAGCGTCACGCAATGACGTATCCCCAAGAGACCAAGAATTTCGAGCGGTCGGACCGACAGCACGGTAGCTCAATTGGAAGAGCAGTTGGCCCGGTAAGCCAGAAAGATGCTGGTTCGAGTCCCGCCCGTGCGCAATTTTTGATTTCTTATTTCATCTTTAAGAATTCAAATACGACACTGTGAGTGTTAAGAAACATTCTAAACCAAAGAATAGCGAAGCGTTATTATTTCCAACTTGAATTTATTCTGTAAAGAATAACTACTTGGCCCGCTTAAACCAGAGTTTACATCTCATAACTATTATAAAGGCGAAAGTTTGTAAGTATGGATGTATGGATGTTTGTTACTCTTTCACGTAAAAACTACTGAATGGATTTGAATGAAACTTTACCACAATGTAGCTTATACATCAGAATAACATATAGGCTACAATTTTTGAGGTTCCTAATGTGAGGTCGTAAAAAAACTAGACGGGACGAACCTGAAGTCCACGCGAACGAAGTCGCGGGCAAAAGCTAGTAAATTATATTATGACTGACAACTTACCGTTCTCCAATCCTGCGAGTTTCTTTCCATACCAGGTCGACTTTTACTGTTCAATAAAACAATATGTTTTTTCCACTCTTCTTGAATCTGTGCATTTACTTGCTTATCAAAACCGTCCGAGCTTATGTCACCGTGCCTACAAGGCAAACCGACAATAAATCTTTATACATAAAGAAAAGTCGTATACAGCGTGTGGCCTGTATAGATAGTGCCATCCACGAAGGCGCGCCCCACCACTCGTCCAAATCGTTTATAGTACATGTGTGCAAGCTTTTGAATTGAATTTGGAACATCTTAATGACTAATGAATGGCAAGCACACTTCAAAAAATACACTCAAAGGGAAAGATGCTCTACTTGGATATGGTTTTTTTTTTTTTTAATTTATTCAAGGCTCACAGAACAAGTTACAATCACATGATTTACAGAAAAAAATAGCAACTTAGATATAGAACTAGACTGTAACTCTAAGTATGTGGGCACACTATGTACCAAATATAATGCAATGAAAGAGGGTTAGACTTGTGTATTAGTAATATTTGCTAAGGTATCATCTAATATTAGTTTGTTTAGTACTACAAAGAATTTAAGAAAAAGAAATTAACCAGTGCTACAAAAGTTAGTTTAGTTGGTTTGGCAAAATTCTGAATAAGTCTTTTTTAAGTTTATCTAAACTACACGAAAAAATGTCCAAAGAAGGTTGCTTGGCTACTGTATCATTATACAAACGACACATCCTGGAGACAGGGTTGAAAAATGATGTGTTATTCCTATATGTTTCAATGTAGAATAATTTAGGTGATTTGTAGGTATGGTTAGTTACTAGAAAAATAATATATTATTTTTAAACTGCACAAGCATCATTTTTACTATTGACGTAAACGAAATACGTAAGAACGTTTTATAACATTTAAAAACTTTCTTTATAAGAGAACCATCGGTTCACCGGGACTTCATACGCGTGAATTGTTTTTTCTTCGTACACGTAGGTCCTAGCGTAATGTTTTATAGCCTTCCCCGATAAAGTACATCCCGGTAATATTATAAGTTACCACATGTTTTTTTTTATTTAAAATTGTTTATGGTGTTTAAGTTATTATAATAAGTTGTATAATTCTTTCAGTAAATTTAATAATGACAGTAGATTATACCAGGTTTATTTTTTAGTACAACACACTGGGTTTTCCTTGACATTTTAAAAATAATTTAAGCAGAGCCACTTTCGTGACGAGTCTGAATATTTGAATGACGGCCGACTCGCAATTGACGCGCGTATCTTCCCCCGCACCCCGCACCTTCATCAATCAAAAAAAGAGTGGGGCGCGCCTTCGTGGATGGCACTATCTATAATAGGAGCAAAAAATTTAATCAATGATTCTACAGAGTATACCTGAGGGGTAATTGTGTAAAGCAATCGTATTCATTTGACAGTTCAAAACGTACGATATGATCTGTCAAACCTTTTGTTTTTTGCCGTTTGACATTTCATATCGTACGTTTTGAACTGTCAAATGAATAAGATTGATTTACACAATTCCATATGCTTTACACAATTACTCCTCTGGTTACCTTGACCTGGTATTGGTAATAGTGCTCTTAAATGCTTTAACTCGGAGATATAGTAATCCAAAATTATATTCCCTAATCAATGTAAGTATATCAAAATTGCTAACTCATTGTAGTAAATGACAATGTCAAGTTCTATGACTGGACTCATTTGTTTACAGTACATTGCTGGTTCGATTTATTTTGTTGGAAAATAACAATAAATTTATTTTTCATTATAATAAATTAAAACCCTTTTGACTTGATTACTGGTTACTTAAAGGGACCATATTTTAAAATTTTTGCTCCTATTACAGGCCACACCCTGTATAAGGTCACCTCGTTATAAGTGATAATATTTAAAGGGCTGATTCAGCACAATAAATTAATATATTTGTAGAAAACACTTTGGGTTTTTATCCACTAGTTTTTGGAAAAATTGAAGAATAAGGTATTTTTTTTATTAATTAAGGCTAAGATTAGAGAAAAATATGGTTTTGGCATTGAATTAAAAGAGGCGAAGCCGATGACGTAGTAAACTTTTTAAATGATCAGGGTGCTGTTATAAAAAAATATATTGTTATGTTAAAGAAAATAATAAAAAAATAAAATCTCGAATTTCCAAAAAATAATGATAGTGTCCTGTTTCTATGATGTATACAAAGCCACTGTTGAAATATTATCACTTAAAATTATTTGACCTTATAAATTATAATAATAATTTGCCCACTGCACCATACCGTACCATGACCGCGCTAGGAACGTGTCAGCACGAAAAGCAACACGATACGCTCTACCTTGCCCACTGAACGGATTGACAGCGTTCTGTCTCACCGTTATATGGAGCGAGAGCGTATTGTGCCGGCGCTGACACGCTCCGTGCATGGCTCGCGACGTTGTTGGTCGGCGACAGAGCGGTCTTGTGGGAACAGTGTCACAGTTTTCAATACGAACAATATTTTTTTGGTTGCTACAGTGTATTGGGCAGAAACCCTAATGCTGTAATTATTAATACTTACTTTTCCATGAATTCTATGAGAGTTGAGAATTGTGTTAGGTTGGTTTTCAATTTCATCGGTGCTGTAATTAAATTAAAAATATTAATCAATAACTTAATCTAAATATTTTTTCGACCGCTATATTTTGATATTGTTTTGGACTACTTTTAAAAAGAAGGACTTCATTTAATCGTGTTCACAAGCGGATGCTGAAACTCTTCCATTCTATGATTTATTAGAGGATTTTCACAATATTCCGCTAAGTCGAATATTGTAAACAATCTTGTCATTTTTTTTGCGAAAATATTCTTTTTAAAACAAGATAAACACAAAACAACATACATACTTAGCTAACTCATCGTTCAACACTGAGATCTTTTTTAATTAAATAGTAAATTAATTTCATTTGCTGATATTATTTTAAAACAAAAAGATTGTTTACAATGTTGGACTAGCAAAGATGAATGGAATTAAATACTCAACGCGGTAGACTGTTCGTGTTGTTAGTTGCCTGCGCCACAAATAATATAATACCTGCGCGGTGTCGCTTAGCGGTAATTTACAGCAAAATAATATAAGAGATGGAGCGAGATTTAATCGATCAAACGCATTGAGCGCGTAAACGTGAATTTATATAGGATGAACCGCTTCATTGAGACCTCGAGCGGGGGTACAGGGGCGCGGGGGGAGGGTCGCGCGCGGGGTGCGGGCTCACTAACCGTCACTAAACTCTCGTCTCCCCCCGCGCCCCGCCGCCCCGCAGGCGAGGTCTCAATGAAGCGGTGTACCTATAACGTGTACACTAAATAAATTCACGTTTCCCGAACATAATTAAAAGAAATCCAACTGAAATTTCTGACATTAATAATTGCTAAGGATTGCTGTTTTCTGCTGATCACACCCATAATTTAAATATATTTTTACCATTTTTCCTATTCAATATAGTCTTCTCAGAGTTACTCGTGTTTTGCTGATGTATAATATTTGTTGATGCTGTATCTTCAATTTTACTGTCACTGTGATTTGGCTGAATATTATCATCAATTTGATCGGATTCTGTACCTGAATGGTAATCATATGATGCTAGTTCAAAAAGCCCAGTTTCTGATGAGTCTAAAACAAAAAAAAAACGTTATTTTCTTACACATTTTCAGTACAAATTAAAAACTTTAAAATTGAGCATCATCTGTATGGCTAAACTTTAAATCGTAAAATAAAATATTTAAAGCTTGTTTCACAATCTCCTAATAAGTAACCAATAAAATTATCTCTTCATTACTTCCAAAGAAATGACATTCTATTGAATTGGGACCGTCCGCGACGACAGCGCCACAAACTTATGGCGGACTTTGAATGAAATTACAAATGGCTGGCTGTAATTACGAAAAGTAATTAAACCAAAGTTATTTCAATGAAATATTGATTATCCATTTATTCAATTCAATTACGTTAATGTATAGTGTCGATTTTTACTTATTAACTCGTCAAGTATGTGTGAACGAGACACAATAGAAATTCCATTATTATGCGACTCTCGGCAGTCGTTTGATACCTGACTGATTAATTAAATACATACATATATACACTTAAAATGCGCTACGAAAGATTTTGTGCTAAAATTAATTAAACATTTATTTCAGACCTTAGAGATCCAATAACAGATAGTCATTTATAGCAATTAACTTAAAATTATTGTTAGTTTGGCGCAACTGAGATAAGAAGGCAAAGGTAAGCGCTTCCTGCCGACCGAGTATTATGTTTAATATTTAACCACTTACCTCAAGATATAAAAGTGTTAGAGGGTCTGGCATTTAAAAAAAAAATTACTAACCGATTGGCTAATGTTACATTGTTTTTATAGTGTTAAAGAGTTCCTAGAATATAAGACCAATTAATTAATTAATTACTATTTATTTGTTAATATTTGCATGTCTGCTTGCAGGCTGAATACATTTACTTTGTTTGCACTTTAAGATCCAATTTTATGTATGTATTCTCGCAAATAACTTTTCTGATTTCTGACCGGAGACCAAGGTCCAATGTTCACCATCTTGGTTTATTCATATGTTTTATATTTATTAATCTTAATCTTCAATATCGCGGTTCAGTCTCCATACATCGATAACAGCGCCATCTAGTTGTGTCGAGCCGAGTCAGCGTGTTGCTTTGATATGTAGTGACACCGGTAGATCATAGATGTCGCTACATGATAAATAAAAAAACTCAAACTAAATAATAGGGCTTTAGTTTGCATATACCTATTTAATCCACCTACCTATTTGTTCCACTTTAATGGTACGTCTTTTTTCTTCAAAGTCCTCATACTGTGATGGTATTTTACTTTGTACTGACGTATGATTGATTGGAGAATATTTCAGTTTAACAAATGAAAACTTTTGGTGAAGCTCTGCAAAGGAGTTTTCTGCTATCTGGAAATAGATAAAATTAATATAAAAATGCAATCGTAAGTTATCACTACCTTTCTTAATATGCGCCAGACAACACATTAATGAATGAATGAATGAAAGTAATTTATTTCAGACCGTGGTCCATATTATTTATGTTAGTTACAAATTTAAAACTTAGCCTAAGTTAGTAAAATACAAATTAAAACAATGAAATACAATTTAAAACAAAGAATGAAAAGATGCCCCCTAGAGAAAGCCGCCAGCTTTAGTAGCGTGCAAACTTATCCAGCGCTCTAGCATCGGCGAGTCCCACCGGTTAGCCAACATTAACTGTCTGGTTTCGTGGTAAGGAATTTTCTTCCTTGTGTTACGAAGTACCAGACAACGATTATGACGGGGGCGTCTCCCATAAATACTTAAATACGTTTAACATCCATGACTGAGGTACAACTGTTCATGTTCATCACACTTCGAACCCGCGACCGCTGGTTCAGTGGTCAGTAGCTCTAATCACCTTTGTCAGATAGATGATTATGTTTTAGCAAATGACCTATGTGTTATGTGTTAAATCGTTCCGGGACAGTGAACGCCTACACGCGTGAAAACAATTAAACATCTCTTGTGTCTGGAATAGTGTCCCGGAACGTGTTAAGGTTCACACCACCTCTTCAAGAATCAAGTGACCATTACAACTGTTATGCATGATCTTGAGGTATGACTGGGAGAGAATGCTTTTAGCAGTAAGTCTACTTTCTGCACAATGTTATTTGTACAATATAAAAAAAGATTTTAATAATAAACTAACTAAGTTACTGATCATAAATGTAGTTACTCCAAAGGTTTAACCCTTTATAAGGCAGTGTACACAATATTGCCACCGTATTTTGAACTTTACCCCATTGACTTAAGATCCAAATACAATGAGTCAAAAGACTAGTTCTGCCCGTTTACGGGTTTAAAGCATCATACCTGTGACCTATCCTGGTACAATTGTTGCAGGGCTGCGTCAGATTCTACAGCGCGCTGTATAAAGTCATGGGACTTTTTTAGTATGTGGTAACAGATGTGACACACCATGGACAGCTTGCCATCTAGTGCGCTGATCTGAAGGAAATAAAAATTTCGGCAACTGCATTAAAGGCTCACAGAACAATATGCCACCGGTGGCTACAAAATAATGTTGATAAACATATACGCAAGAGATTTTTTAAGTATTTAACTACTAGATAAGTTTTAAATAATCTCAATTTTCTTTTAGAGTCGATTTTACCAACATCAGATGGGACTTATCCAATTGAGTAAGTATAAAACGACCGTTATTAAAATGACGTTTACGTAAAAGATTTCTGACAAATAGGTGACTTTTTGAATTAGGCGTTATGTATTGTATTTGACGAATATTCCTTAGCGGACAGTGGCAAAACCAACTCTTACTAACATTAATTTGTACTATGATGTGATTGGTTGAAATAATGAGATTTATTTTATAATTTATTTCAGGCATGATTGTTATTCTTTTAGGGCTGATATTTCAATAGTCAAATAAGAAATATTCTTAGTTTTCATCAAAATTCTCAGAAACAGTTCAATACTAATCATACAGCCAACATTGGATTTACATTTTATAAAACAAAAACTTAATAAAAGTGTGATTGTAACTGATGTTTTGATCTTTTTATGCAATTTATTTCAATTATGATGTGTTTTCACCACCAGATAATGCTTTTCCCTATACATTTTGCTGTCCAAAAGGAGAACTTGAAATAGGCATTTTCAGGGCAGTTAAACTATACTTACTGAATCATATTTTAATCCATCTTTCCCATAGATTTGTAAAGGAATAAGGTATTTGATAAGCAGGACTAAAGTTTCGTCTCTGAGCCGTTCCTCCTGATGTATTGCTAACCCAGAAACCTTTTTAAAGCTCGACCCGAGGATAGAACCCTGCTACTTGGATGGTGAGCAGTCCATTAATTGTATTTTTTTACTAATTATACCAATTTATGCAATTGATATTCTACTGTGTAAGCCGACGTTATCGATTGATGAAGAGCTGAGATCGTGATAACTCAGGTGTCGAGGATGATACATACCGATTTGTAAGTATTGAACTCGTAAAAATCTTGCAGCTCCGTGTTGTTGATCGAATGCATACGTGTGCCTTGAGCCAAACATATCCTGCAAGCTTGGATCTTAGCCATTTCAAACAACTGAATAATTATAATACTAATAATAATAGTACTGAATAATAATGACTGAATACCTAAAATTCTTGTAAAAGGCTTTTAGGGAAACCACCCATCGTAACAACCCAAGATGATGTAATTGGTAACAACAAAACAAACAAAATCCTGCCTGCCATCCACAGACTAAAACAAACCAAACCAATGTGATGTGAATGTCATTCATTCATCATCCCCACCAACCCCTATAACTTCACTGTTGTGATGTTCCACCGTCCAGCACACGCTACCGATTCATGCTGAGCTATGTTATGATGACGATGTTACTTTGTTAGTTCTGTTAGTGAACCTCATAGGTGTGTGTGCCACAAGCTTTATAACCACAGACAAATAAATCGACGTTATGTTGTTTGATTTATAAAAAAAAATACTGTCAAAAAATATCAACAAATATTTTGGGAAATTGCAATTTTTCTCTTAAAATTTATTTTAATTTCTATTTTAAATTTAAAACATCCTTTCACTCTTGTAATAAAGCTTAAGCGAATGCAGTGCATTTTAATTTACAACTGTTTGCAGTCTTACTATGTGTAAAACTAATCTGTGCCTGTGCTTATTGGATTCATTTTAGCCAGCATCCTGTGTAAAAATGTGAAGTAAGTTGCATTCTCTAACATTTGAACGGATAATTTTTATCATCCATCATCGTTTAGACAGCCGCACGCAACACGTCCAATGCTAAAGCTAAACCTATTTTCAAATCGCGTCGAAGTCCCTGACATCCACAATTCTTCTGTCGCGAAATGGAGAACTGCTCTTTATAAAGTTATCGATAAGTAATGCTGTGGAACCTGTTTAGTTCATTTTATTTTATTATATTATATTCTCATAATTTGTCTTATTAATTAATTGTTTTGTAATTTCGCCACAATTCATTTTATCTGTTATCTAAATCGATGTTAAGCTTATCATGCTGTGTGTACATGGTAGTGGAGTCGCAGCATACCTATGTATCTTACTTTCTCTATTTTATTTGTCAAGCAATTGTTGTTACTCTGTTTTGTGCACCTAATAAAGAATAAAGAATAAAGAATAAATACTCTGTGAACTATGAATATGCCCCCCTCATACTCCTCGTACTATGTTCACGTACCATTTACATGTACAATAACACATAATGCCACTTAATTGGAATATAGGAAACAATATGTAAAACTAATGTATCATCTGGTGCATCTTAATATGCTCCATTTCTTTTATGTATGTAGTATACAGGGTGACTTGTAATTCGATGTATTCCTCTGTGGATGTGTTAATTAATCTAAATTCCAATTCCAACCAAATTAACTCTAATGTCCCTAATACCAGTGTCTTGTTATTAAGATATTCAATATTTTTTGTTTTGTTTTAAAAAATCCCAAAATAAGTGCAAAAAATCATTTAAAAAATGCTAGTGTTTTGAGTTAAGTTGTTTGATTTTTTTTCAGTTAACAATACATCAACTATAACATTTATTAATACTAATACTGGCACGAATGTCAAACATTTTGAAATAGCAAGTGATTTCTTAAGGCCCATTTAAATCAGACGAGCGAATTCTTATTCTATCCCATACTCAGAGCATTTGTTTGTTGTTCTATTGTTTGTTTATATATTTAAGAAAACCAACAGCTAAAATTACTTATACTAATTTACAATGTACTAATAAATAGTAAGCCAATACTAGGTTTTCATTTTGGTACAGTTAGTATAAAAGTTGTGAGACAAAATGTTAATGTTTTAAGAACGCTCACTCAATACTTTGGTCTAAAATGCTGAAATCGAGCTTCTGTTTAGAACAAAAGAACAAGAAAGAATGTTCTTGTTCTAGCTCCAGTTCTTTGTTCATTTGGTCTAAACCCACCTTTATAAAATTTTGTTTCGATTTTCTAATTTGCTTGATAGAAAACTGAATTTATTTTGACACTGGTATTAGGGACATTAGGGATAATTTTGTTGGAAATTAGATGTATTATCACATACCAAGAGGAATACGTCGAATTACAAGTCATACTGTAGATTGAAAAAATACCTACTGTAATTGGATGTATGTCTTAATTGGGTGAAATATGGAAAATTCTGTTTTTATTTTATTTTATCCACAATAAGTGTCCCAAGGCTCTGTAGTTACACTTGTATTTACTAGGTATTCCTTTTAGCACGAGATTTGTTCCTGGTGTCAGTTCCATATGCTAGTAATTAAATGTAAAGTAGTTCAGTGGCAGTATACTCACTGCTCTGATACGAAGATATGTACGTAACGTAAGAGTATAGATAAAGATGAATTTTGTTGCAGTAGAGACTTAAATATGAATAATACTGAATGGTTTGATCGAGTTGATAATGCCTTAAAATGTTGAATCCTTCCTTGTTTGACCGTTTCGAATACCGCTAGGGGCAAATCTTAGAGTGATAAGCACAAACATTTGTACCTGAGACTTTGGATGTTATATGTATATTTAAGTATTTATGGGAGATGTCCCCGTCATAATAATCGTTGTCTGGTACTTCGTAACACAAGGAAGAAAATTTCTTACCACGAAGCTAGACAATTAGTGTGTTGTCTGGCGCATATTTATTTATATTTAATTTAATTTGTCTGTTACAGGCGCACAATGCTCAGATAACAACAATCACATCCCAAGTAAGCAACTTCACAATGTATCAAAACCTCCTCGACTTCGTCTGCGATTATTGTGGCCGCGCGTTCACCAGGAAATACAACCTCCAGACCCACATCGAGAACTGCCATCTTACATCATCATGCTACTGCGAAATTTGCGAACAAACATTCGGCAGCCCAGCTGGTTTACAGCTCCATCTCTCTCGAGGCCACAACAGATATGGACATTCGTCACCAGAATGTGATATATGCGGAAACATCTTTACGCGAAAACAGAACATCATATCCCATATGCTCACTGTTCATTTACAAGGAAATGGAACAAGCACTCGTTGTCAATTGTGCGACAAAGTATTTTCGACCGAACGGAATTTGAGAAGACACATCAATCAGTTCCATAACCCAGATGTTAAGCAGCCTACGTGTAACGAATGTAACAAAGTATTTAAAAGCAAGCACTCTTTGATCGCTCATATCGAGGCAGCACACATTACGGAGAAAGGTATTATCAAGTGTCATCTGTGCGAGAAAGTATACACGAATAATAGGAATTTGAAAAGACATATCGAGATGTATCATGGAGAAAAAGGAGAGTTCCGATGCGATGTATGCCCTAAAGTGTACACGTCAAATCAGAGCTTACGCAGACACATCAGAACTAGACATCACTCGGATGACGATGAAGAGTGTACGTGCGAATATTGTAACAAAGTCATATCTGGCAGAGAAAACTACAACAGCCACATATCATTCTTCCACAAACACGACACCAATTCAGTGGACTGCAGCGATGTTGTATCTTCCAAAACTCACGATTACATCTGTGTTTCCTGCTCAAACACTTTTGAAGATGAATCGCAGTTACGACATCATGTCAAAACCGAACATTCCTTCAAAGATTTCTACAAGTACTGCAAGAAATCCCTTCTAAAGCAAATAGGCAAACCTAAATCCCAGAAAATGGTATCTTACAACTGTGAATATTGTACCAACTCGTTTGGAAGCGTCTACGAGTTCAAAGACCACATGAGAATCAACCACGACAAAGAATACTCTCTCTCCACCTGCAATGTTTGTTTTAACAAATTCTACAGTAAAGAATCCATGTCGAAACACAGAAAGGTGTGCTTACCACCGCCAAATGTAAACCCTTGCAGCCATTGCGATAAGCTATTCACAGATATATCGAGTTTGGAGTTCCATACTCGTATCTTTCACCCGCAAGCTCAAATAGCGGATTCGAACATCACTTCAACAAACTTTGATGATTCGTTGGACAGCAACTCTTACAAATGCAAGCACTGCGACCGCGTCTACTACTCGGACAGGTCATTAAAACATCACATAAAGTTGAAACACACGACAGATGAAGCAATGCAGTGTGGGTACTGCGGGAAAATATGCAGCAACAAATATTATTTGGCTTCGCACATCAAAATCGTTCACAACAACGACTCTTGGTCCAAATGTGACTATTGCGATAAACAGTTTAAATCCAAGAGAAATATTCGGAGGCACATTGAGTATACTCATTTGGGTATGCAGCGGTATAAGTGTATCGAGTGTGAGACTCTGTTTAAAGAGAAGAGGAGCTTGCGAAAGCATGTGCGAACGAAGCACCCCAACTCGGCCATGTTTCCTCAGTGCCACATTTGCCAGAAGAGGTTTGAGTCGGCCAAATCTTGCAAGATACATTTGAAGCTTCTCCATTCTTTCAACATGAATACTTTCCCTTGCGACTTGTGCTCCGTTTCGTTTAGTTCGAAGGAGGCGTTGACGATTCATTTGCAAACGAAACATTTGGCTGAAGATGAGATCTACAAGTGCGAAGATTGCAACTTGGTCTTCAAAGGACAGGAGAAGTTTGACAAGCACAACGAACTGTGCCATGTAAACACTATGCCTGATATAAAGCAAAAGGTGTTACCGCGCTGCATTATTTGCATGAAGGATTTCAGCACAAGAAAAACTTTAAAAAGACACATTAAGAAGTTCCACAATGAGTTTGATGTGGACGAGTTGGCGAATTTCGGTACCCGCCGACGCGTTTTCTACGTCGACTGCGATGAGTGTGTAAAGAAGTTTGGCGACGATTTTCACTTCAATTTGTACCAGAAGTTGAAGCATTTGAAGGAGTCGGTTATTTTCAAATGCGAAATTTGCTCAACGTCGTACAATTCTTTGGAGTATTTAATACAGCGGTATAGACTTACGAGCGATGATTCTGGGAAAGGGAAGATGATCTTGAGCGAGCTGTGCACAGCAGAAATGAGTGATGAGGAATCTTCGTACACTGGTTTTGGATCATTGCATGAAATGATGGAACCAGAAAGTACTACGACCGATGTCAAAATAGAGCCGATTGATGAGGATATAAAGATGGAGCCTGAGTCTCCGTAGATAATAATTTTGGGTTAGGAATAGTAGAATTTGTATCTTATGTTTAATTTCTTGAACTTCTACTAATAGTAAGGTTAGGCTTTGTAGAATGCCTTACATGTGTCAGAAAAAGTACGAGCGAAATTAAAGGGTGTGTTTAAAGTCTTAAGAGTCGAGTGTAGAATACAGGAAAAAAAACTACTTTTTTGATATTTTTCCTGTATCCCAAGCTCGATTAACAACCACCGCCTTGAATTTGTCTCGTATTTTTTTACATTCTTTATAATATGAGAAAGACAGTGAACGTTGAAATGAAAATCTGTGAATATTAATTGTGTCTTAATTCCACTTTTCTTTTTATGAATCATTCTGTAAGTTGTTTTTTGTCATGGGCATATTATGGGAAATTTGCAGTATACCATTTAATGGGCGTTTTCTGAAAAATCTATCGCAGGATCTGATCTAGTATTTAGCAATATTAATAGTTTATGGGGTCTTTCGTTTTCAACTGAATACTCTGGTCTGCGTCCAGACCTCACCCAGTTTGACAAATACAGATTTTGAGTTGATCTAATAATTATTACTTGTGTCTAAGATGCTGTATTGTTTCAAATAGACTGATCATATTATTTCTTTTAAGTACTATTTAAATTTTTAAGTTAAAAATAGGGCAAATATAGCTTGAGTTATATCTATAAATATGCTATTTTTTTAAACACCTCAGATCTGCTTACTTATTCATTGCTGTAAATTTTTTATTGCATTATAAGAATTATGTACCTTGATATAGATATTTTATTTTTTTATGCAAATCATCACAATATCATTTTGCTAGTTAGTAGGCTTGTTCAAATAATTGTGTCTGATGTAAATAACATGTTAATATGATGTGAAAGGAGACAGATAAAAACAGTGTTGATAACAACAAAAGTAATTTAATTCAGTATTAAAATTTGGCACTTTTTCTTCTTGCATTAGCAACACTTGCTAAAGGCAATTTCAGCTGCGCTATCTTCTTGTCTCCAACACTAACTATGGTCGCTCCTATGATTCTGAATTTTATCACCATAGTTCTAGAGCTGTACTTCAAATGTTTACTCAACTCGTCCATATCACACTTGAAATTATTGATAAGTAACAAGAATACTAAGACGTAGCAAAACGTTTTGTCCTTATATTGCATTGGTCTGTTCCGTTTGCCATTACTAAATGTTGTGAAGTTTTTAATTACTATGTTATTTAGTGTTGGAGATAATGAACATGCAACAAAGTTCTTTTTGACTATGTCTTTCATCATTGCTGAGAATAGTTGCAGTAAAGTGCTGGCATAGACTGCTAGCACAGTATACTCGTCAGACAATTTTTTGGTTGATATTAATTCTTTTATGAATGGGTGCATTTTCTCTTTGTAATCACCTTCACTTATTTCCTTAAAAATTTGTTCATATTCCTCTTTTGTGAGTATTTTATAAATATCATATACTTGAGCTGGTGATTGGGCTTCCCTATTTATGGGAGGGATGTAAAAGTCATCGTTATCAGGCTTGATATACGAGGATAAGTCCATCTGATCTTCAGTAATGTTGACGGTAACATTATGCATCTGTTCTGTGACTGTCTGTACGTTGACTTTCAGTTTTTCCTTCTGTTCCATTTGTTTTTTCTGCTTTTTCGAGCCAAACTTTCTACTGAGTTCCAGTCGACTTGTGTCTAGGGCAATATTACTTTGATCTGCATTATTTCTTAACACTGGTTGGAGTTCTACATTGCCTACTTCTATAAGACGTACTTTACCATTTATTTTGTTTCTAGCAAGGATCAATGTCTTGCCAAGGTCCTCTTTTTCTACATTTCCAGCGTAGACGAGGCCACCAACCTCGGTGGCTACAGATTTCTCAAGATTTTGTTGGTTTTCAAGTAACAAACATGTCTTTGACTTAAATTCATCCGTTGTGTACCCATTTTGAAAGTTCACCACTAACTGATGGATAGGACCTTTAGGATATACTTCGTCGATGTGAATTTTCGGCATTTTCTAATAATTTTCCATTTATTAGCACTTCGAAACTTAATTTCACATGTGTTTCTAGGTTAGAATCGGTAACAAACAAACAAACAAACCGCAAATGTCAAATAGTGCTGTCCGGGTCTCAAATAAATACCGGTTGTATTCGATCCATGAGCTCCAGTAGGGCAGTTTTGTCTTTTTACCATGATGAGCTCAGCATGCTGCAAACTTTTTTTTGGACTCTCAGCTTAGCATGTCCTTGCTATATTATATTAAAGCGCTTCCCTAGTGTCAGAACATGGAAAATGGCGAACGTACTGTGAAGCTTGTCAAAATATTGTTTGGTTTGTTTGTAAATTGATTTTGCAAAAATCTAGATAACTGATTTAAATATCATGATCCCAGTTTAGTGAGAAATATTAGCTGAGATGTATATTTTACATTCGTCAAATGTTTTCACCATGAACCACACCGTAATTTACAAAATAATATAATTACTGCGCTTGTGTATTTCCTTTGGGAAATTATGTGTTTTTTCCGGTGTTTTGTGTGAAAAGTCATCTAAAATGCGGTGCAGCGTGCAGAACTGTTCCAATGACACCAGGCGTAAGACTAAAAGCCATGGCCTCACTTTTCATGTGTAAGTAAATTATTGTTTTTGTTGTTGTGCGTTTTTAAGCTGGCCTATAGAGGTATTTCTAACTAAAATACGAGTCTAAAATCTAGTTAGACCATCGTCACAGTTTAATAAGACAGGTATTTCTTTCTTGTCAGAATATTTGAGTATTCTTTGGCATAAAGTACTGCTCCCCTATTTACTCTACCTCAATATGTTCCTTATTATCCTGATGTTTAAAATAATAGCGTGATAGGGTCTGCTAGATCACAATAAAATGTATTAAAAACTTATGTTAGTTACTAATTACATTGGAGTTGAATAAAAAAGTTTTATTTTCATTCCATAGAAGTAAGTAAGTTTTCATTCTAATAAATAAATAATAAATAAACTTTATTGAACATTACCAGCAAAGACAGGTTATAAACATTTTGCATAATGCTTACATGTCTATACAATGCTTGTTTCTAGAAAAAAAATGACTGCCTGATCTGCCTCCTAGTTTAAGTTCATTCTCTATTCTAGGAGACAGCATCTTCTCTATACTGTAACAATTTATATCTATTCTGTACAAGTAATCCCTCTCTTTTCAGTTTTCCCAAAGAGAAACAACTACGCCAAGCATGGATAGAATCTCTAGGCATGTCTGAGTGGGAACCCAAAGAACGGAGCACTGTATGTTCAGAACACTTCCGGAACAGTGACTTTTACCAGACAAAGTGTGGACTTCGCAAAGTCAAGAGCGGAGCGATACCAATATTGGGCTTTGTGAGTTTGTGTCATGTTCTAAGTTTGATAAAAACAGCTTAAAATTGGTTATTTATCTCTTTTTGTTTTTCATTGTTTTTTGTACGGTCTCCAAAACAACTTGTATTATTCCCCACATATAAAATTAACAATAAAAATATGAAATTATTGCAACCTTATCTTAAGTATTTTTTTTTAATAATGTAGTGTACAATGAATAATTTGTTGCAGGCTTCGGATGACTTGGATGCTCCGGCAGCATTACGAGTAAGTAAAATATTTACAAATGTTTAAATACCACTTATGTTGAATTATAGCCCTTATTACAACTGCATAAGATATTGCAATATTTACCTTGACATGCAGCTGTTGTCCTTACATAGCTGGCAAAACTGTTTGATAAATGATATGTTCGGGATCAGACACAAGTAACACATCGATTATTTTGAGACACTGTTTATTGCAAGAATGATGCGGTGGGGTGGTGGCGCATATATTATAGATAGGCAACTACACATACATAACAATAAATGCATTAAATTGAAATTGGTGGCTAAGTGTAATAATTTTTCTATTTAATAAAAACACAATTTACGGATAATTTCGCGATAAATTATTTGATTTTTCATCCCGACGTTTCAAACACTTTACATCGCTCTTGGTCACTGGGTAGACTAAGATGTTATTTGTCATTTACATAGTTTTGAAAAATATTAAACTACCATCATACTCATAATTAATTTACGTTCCTATCCATGCAGAAAGAGCTAACCGTGTCTTAAGATCTTGCAGTGAGTGGTCTGGCTTGAGTCTTCGATAGAATGGGATCCTGATCCCATGTTGGCGGAATTTTCCAACCATCTTCTCTGTTGAAATTTGGATGTTTTCTAATTTCTATGGCTTCACGTAACATACGAGGAACGAACCGACGTTCTTTTAAAAGTATTTTGGGTTGGTCAAAACGTATGAAGTGGTTGGGTTTGTGAAGCCATAGAAATTAGAAAACATCCAAATTTCAACAGAGAAGATGGTTGGAAAATTCCGCCAGCATGGGATCCGGTTCTATCGAAGACCCAAGCCAGACCACTCACTGCAAGATCTCAAGACACGGTTAGCTCTTTCTGCGTGGATAGGAACGTAAATTAATTATGAGTATGATGGTAGTTTAATATTTTTCAAAACTATGTAAATGACAAATAACATCTTAGTCTACCCCATGAACACGAGCGCTGTAAAGTGTTCGAAACGTCGGGATGAAAAATCAAATAAATTATCGCGAAATTATCCGTAAATTGTGTTTTTATTAAATCCTACTACTATTATAAAGGCGAAAGTTTGTAAGTATGGATGTATGGATGTATGGATGTATGGATGTTTGTTACTCTTTTACGTAAAAACTACTGAATGGATTTGAATGAAACTTTACCACAATATAGCTTATACATCAGAATAACATATAGGCTACAATTTTTGAGGTTTCTAATGTGAGGTCGTAAATAAGCACATTTTTTGCGCTACTAGACGGGACGAACCTGAAGTCCACGCGAACGAAGTCGCGGGCAAAAGCTTGTGTGTAATATTCGCCTGAACTTCAGAAATAAGTAAATTTCTCTATTTATTTGTCTGTCAGTTATTTGTGTACAAAACCATATCAATATTTTAATACAATGTTTTATGTATATCTTGCAGGCCTGCAGAATATGTATGTCGATTGGCAATAGAATGTACGACACACATGACTACCAACTCGGCGAGATATACCAACAGCTCACAGGCACAGGAGTATGTACCACGTTTTCTATTTACTCTCTTCACCTTATACAGGGTGTCACAAAAATGGCACACCTGACTAGCATCAGGTAATCTTATCGTATCAAGTAGAAACAACATGATACAAATTATTATTATCACTCAACTCCGAAATAGCTGATTCATTAACCCATAAATAAACCAACTGTTGTGTTCACGAAAGTAGACCGATAGCTTCGCGATAACGGCATTCCACTAGTCGCTTAGGGGCCGTCCATTAATCACGTGAGGTCGTTTTTCTCATTTTTTGACCCCCCCCTCCCCCCTGATGATATTTGGTGAGGTTTGGGACCACTCCCCCCCCCCTCCCCCTGGATCACGTGTATTTTTTTGGAAGTCTATGTAAAGGCTATTTTTGACTGGAAAAAAATATTTAACAAATGGCGTTTTGATTCGAAAAACATTTATATGTACTTGCAATAAAATTAATGAATAATTAATTAATTAATGTTGTCTTCGTCCCACGGAGTTGCAAGACTTTCATTTAAGGTTACAACTGGTAAAGCTTCTTCTTCACTGGCAGTTGTTATTGGCAAAGAGGTTTGTGACATATTAACTTCGGTTTCGTCAAGCCACTCGGCATCATCATCCTAGCACACTACGCAGAGAACACAGAACATAAAAAAAGAGCCCTCCGTGCTCCCTCGTCTCCCTCCGAGCGCGTGAGGATACGCGTGGGCGTTTCGTGGACAGTATACTACAAAATTACAAATCGTTCAAATTTTCGCGCCGTTCAAAATTTCGGTTCAGAAATAGCGCTTTTTGACAAAAAATAAATAATATTAATACACGTGATGTCTAACGAGACCCCCCCTCCCCCCTCGTGATGTTTCGTGATGTTTTCCGTACCCCCTCCCCCCCCTTTTGAGCCTCACGTGATTAATGGACGGCCCCTTAATTAAAAAAAAAACATGATACAAATTAAAGTTTTAACCCTTATTCCAAAAAATTGTACCAGGCTGAAAACCATAACTTTAAAAATGACAACAGTGAATAACATTAACTCATAACTATTTAATTTAAAAAGATCTCAGTGTTTAATAATGTAGCTTGTGAGTTACGTGATGTTATTTTAAAATGAATTATTTTATTAAAAAGTATATTTTTATTTTATTTCATAAGATGTACACAACAGGTTACTGCCAAAATACAGTATAAAAATAGAAATATTGAAAACTTACGGACTAGGTTGCAGCCCTTAATAGGTACATACTTTTACAGAATACATAGATAAAGCAGAGTACAGTTATGTAATTAAATGAATGTCAAGAGTGTGTCCAATATAAGACAGGCAAAGAAAAACGAACTTTACCATCCATCTCTAACTATTTCCAGTGGAGTGACAAGGACGAGTTCCCGCAGAAAGTGTGTTGGGAGTGCGCGGGGAGGCTGGTGTCTTGTTCTAAGCTGCGGTCTCGTGCTCTGAGGAGTCATCAGCTGATGGTTGATATGCTGAAATCCACTTCTTTTGTGAGTATTCTTTATGAAACTGTAGCTGTAGTAGTATATTTGTATTTGTTTAGACTCGTCTTGTCTATATTTGTTGTCCCACTGGAACTGAACACTCATCATCATTATCAGCCAAAGGACGTCCACCACTGAACATAGGCCTCCCACAGCGATTGATTACAATCGGTCTGCATCCAGTTTGATCTTGCGATCTTTACAAGGTCGTCTGTCAATCTTGGCGGTGGACGTCCTACCCTGCGTCTTTGTCACAAGAAACGAATAATAAGAGCGATAAAGGAGATGATTACAAAAATGCCAAGACCATGTACGGTTTCTCTAAAAATAGCTAAAAATACAGGTGACTAGACATACTATATGTAATCTTAATTTTATTCTCAATTTTTGGGTAATTTCAATAATAAAATATTTAACTTTTAAAAACCCTGGCAACTCCTTCTGTCTATACTTACTCCAAAAACATGTCGAAACGTGCAAAAAAAGTTAATCTGTTAATGTCATATGTCATTTTGCTTTTGATCTTTTTTAATCTGTTCAAACAGTTGATTGGCTGACAGGTATTTGTCAAATTTATTAGACATCATGAAATATTGCTAGATTTTAGTAGATTAGTATAAATTACAATATTACCCAAAAATTTAATATTTTACGGACAAAAATCATTCTAAACATGATTAAGCTTTACAGAAGCTATTTTTTTTGTGTCATGTACAAGGTGTTGGCATCTTCCTCATACAAACGAAAAAATTTTCTTTATAAAAAAATAAACATACTTATTTTGTATATATTTTTTCTTTCAGCTATCAATAAAAGACGTAAAGTCAGTCAGTAGGTCCCACCATGAACTTCAATCAAGTCTCGTACAAAAAGTGTATGAACCAAACGAGTGTGATATGTACTGCCAAGACACTTCGGAACCGCCGTTCGTGAGCGAGAAAAAAGATGCTGGCGAGGAGATAAAGGTGAGATAGAAATATAACGTACAAAAAATAACACTGAGTGTTAAAAACATTCTAAACTATTGAATAGCGACGCTTATTAATTTCCAAGTTGATTTTATTCTGTAATAAAAAAAAAACAGGTAAATATTACCCATACCACAAAATATATAAAAAAATTTTTTTTTCTTAACACGCACAGTGTCATATTTGAATCCTTAAAGATGAATTAAGAAACCAAAAATTGCGCACGGGCGGGACTCGAACCAGCATCTTTCTTCACAGTCGGTTAGTCGTGACTGGCCACCATAGTCAAAAACCTGGGGACCTAGGGGGACTATTATAGACACTAAATTGTTTTTCCTTTCAAAAGGCAGAGACCCCCGACCGCTCTATAGGCGAGTGCGCAGCAAGTCCTTTGCCAGAGATAATAGAGCCAGCCACAAACGAGGCGCCAACCATAGACGTACAAGTCAAAGACGAGAGGACGGAGATATTCTTTGATGATTACAACGATCAGTTTAATGGTGAGTGCCTAGTAAGTTCAGCCTGTAAACATCCCACTGCTGGGCAAAGAATTTGTCTCTTCTTAATAGAAGACTGATGCGTTATTTTAGGCACTTCAGTTTTTTTGAAAGTGGTTTTATTTTTGTTTTTTTTTTGTCATAACTCATATCTCAAAGACTACTGGACCGATTTTAATGAAACTAAGACTGTATTATAAGTTAAAATATACCTGATTTAACTAAAAAAATATCTCGCTATGACTTCTTTTTTCGAGGAATCCGTGGGCAAATACAAAAATATACAAACATAAGAAATTTTGCACACGTGTTTGCAAGCCTCAATAGATTATCATTTATCATACACAAATCCATTTTCCACAATTTAGCAAACACAGGGCGAATTAAAACCTCCTTTTTTTGGAGTCGGTAAAAATGAATTGCTATTTGTGTTAGTCTAGCTATAACTCGAGAACGGCTCAGCCGATTTGGCTGATTTTAGTCTTGAAATATTCGTGGAAGTCCAACGAAGGTTTAAGAACGGTGATGAAATATAACATAAAACAATATCTATGCAACGGGGCCGCCGAGGGCAACGAAACGAAGTTCGCCTTGATCGCTAGTAAATTATAAAAACAATTTTCATGATATAAACATTTTTTTTATAGACCACTTCAACGAATCGGACGATAACATGAAACTTAGCGAGGTGGCCGAGAAGCCGAAGGTGAAAGTGAAGAAGAAAAAGTTGAAGATCGAGAAGGAGAAGAAGTTGAGAGAAAAGAAGAAGAAGGACGAAGAAGAGAACCCTTCGGAGACTATGGACAAGTGAGTGCTTTTTTATGTACTAGTAAATTGTTCACACACACACACACACACACACACACACACACACACACACACACACACACGCACACACACACACATAAACAACTGTTTTTCAATTATGTTATTAAAACTAATTAGTTATTAAGTACTTACCTTGGACTGTGAAAGAGCGGGATCCACTAACACAAGCGCTTAGCTTAAAAGGGGTTCCTATAACCTTGTAATGTTAATGCTGTGAGTACTAATAAAGGAATTTTGAATTGTTACTACTACGTATAGAGAAGCTATGCCAAGCGAAAATTGTGTCGCAAATACGACGACAACATTGTGACGTATACCTTGATATTTGAAGTTCGAATATGAAACCTTTAGTTTTAATTTGATTTTGTATTTGTTAATTATAATTTAACACCGTTTACCTACGCAACCTGAGTGACGCACAGGTGTAACATCTTAGGACATTAGTCCAGTTTCTCTTAGTTTTATAAATCCTTTGTATTATTTTTTATGATTAATGTCTGTTTATGTTACCAATAAAATAAAATAAAATAAATAAACCATTTGTACGAGTTGATAACAAATGGGGTCAACTCTTGTGGCACGAAATTTGTGTTTGTCAACCAGTTTATTCTGTTTGGTATCGAGTCCAGCGTACTCAAATCAAAATAAAATTGTATTCGAGTCCAAAGCAGGAATCGATTCAGACTCGAGTCAAATCGTACTCGGAACATCGCTATTAATTCCGATGAATCAATTTTTAGTTCAGCTAAAGATTTTTTTATTTTTTATTTAAAGACTTTATTGCACAAATTTAGTGTACAAAGGTGGACTTAATGCTAAAAGCATTCTCTGCCAGTCAAACCTTTAGGTCATGCAGAAAGACGGCAACGGGTGCAGTGAAAAAACAACTAATGAAAGTAGTAATGCATATATACTCAAAAAGATATTAATAAAGATTATTTTCATATTTATATATTATATTAAATATTAATAAAGATATTTTTTTTATTTTATTATTATTAAAGATTATTTTCCTTTCCAGGTACAAAACATCAGACGTGAAACGTCGGAAAGTAGGCGAGGGGCCGGACGAGTCTCTCTTCATAGTCACGACTCTCTCTTACGAGGAGCAGATAGCAGAGATACAGAAAAGGCAGGAGAGTGCTGCGTACAAAACCGCTCCGTACAAGTGCCATATATGCTATAGGGGATTTCTGGCCGCTGAGCGGTATAGTGCGCATGCGGTGCGACATAGCGAGGTAAATATAAGCTTTTGTCCGCGACTTCGTCCGCGTCGAATAGTGACTTCTTTCTCCCGTTTTTCACACATTTACCACTATATCTTTGCTCCTATTGGTCGTAGCGTGATGTTATATAGCCTATAGCCTTCCTCGATAACTGGACTATCCCACACAAAAAGAATTATTTAATTCGAACCAGTAGTTTCGGAGATTAGCGCGTTCAAACAAACAAACAAACTCTTCAGCTTTATAATATTAGTATATTAGTATATATAAGTCAGGTTTTCCTCCCTGACGCTATAACTCCAGAACGCACGAACCGGTTTCCACGGTTTTGCATTCGTTGGAAAGGTCTCGGGCTCCGTGAGATTTATAGCAAAGAAAATTCCCATAAAATGGGGACGGGGCTAGGGGCGAAACGCAGTTCGCTGGGACCGCTAGTTTTTCATATTTGAATCCACACAATTCTTTTAGTAACAATTAGATTAAAACTTAAATGTCAATGTAAGTAAAATTACACGAAAAATTAGATGCTATTTATTGAAATAAAAAAGATGCTGTTCATAAAAAAAGGTTTCTAGCTCCTTGCATATAAAATATACAAGGAGCTAGAAACCTTTTTTAAAAGTTAAGAGGGGGGTCGCCTATTTTACGACTTTGGGAGCGCCTATCCCTCTCAAACGTGACACTTTTAGAGAACATTGTTTTAGAAACCTCTATGTCATTTTTAAAGACACACATATAGGATTGACCAAAAAACATTTTTGAGGTTTTAGTTTCCTTAAATATTATATTTTTTTATTTTTTCTAAAGAATCGTAAAGCGAAGGATACATCTACCTACCAAGTTTCAACTGTGTAATGCTAATAGTTTTAAAATAAAGTGGCTGTGACATACGGACGAACAGACAGACAGACAGACAGACTTGACGAAACTATAAGGGTTCCGTTTTTTGCCATTCGGCTACGGAACCCTAAAAATGAATGGCGCGCCCGAAGGCCTTCGTGGATGGCACTTCACACATTTTAATAAATAAATAAATAAATAATCATTTATTTCAGATTTTCATCCATAAGTGTTAGTAACAAGGCGTTCTTATCCTAATGTTAGTAAAACAATACAATTAATACAATTCATAATCAAAAAATAAAAACATAATAAAATATCATACTTATATTGGTGGGGCTCACGTCTGTGCTATAGGCATTCATAGCTAGCAGCTGGGGCATGAAGCTGCAGCCATCGACGCACCAGCGGCATTTTAGTGATACTCATCTTAGTGAGCACGTAAATAATGTTTCTCTTTCTTTTTGGTTAGTAATCCCTACTTTTGGGTAAAAAATCCATCGATATTCTAGTGAGTTGTTGTATTCCAGCAAAGCGGCCTCTTCGAGTGTTTCATCTGCAAGACGCGGCTGAAGACCGGCCGCGCGCTGCGGAAGCACCTCACCGCGCAGCACACGGAGAAGTTCAGCTGCAAGGGCTGCCCCTTCGTCACCAGGAACAGGTAACACCCGTCCCGCCCCGCCCCGCCCCGCTCAGCTGTAACAAGCACCTCACCGCGCAGCACACGGAGAAGTTCAGCTGCAAGGGCTGCCCCTTCGTCACCAGGAACAGGTAACACCCGTCCCGCCCCGCCCCGCCCCGCTCAGCTGTAACAAGCACCTCACCGCGCAGCACACGGAGAAGTTCAGCTGCAAGGGCTGCCCCTTCGTCACCAGGAACAGGTAACACCCGTCCCGCCCCGCCCCGCCCCGCTCAGCTGTAACAAGCACCTCACCGCGCAGCACACGGAGAAGTTCAGCTGCAAGGGCTGCCCCTTCGTCACCAGGAACAGGTAACACCCGTCCCGCCCCGCCCCGCCCCGCTCAGCTGTAACAAGCACCTCACCGCGCAGCACACGGAGAAGTTCAGCTGCAAGGGCTGCCCCTTCGTCACCAGGAACAGGTAACACCCGTCCCGCCCCGCCCCGCCCCGCTCAGCTGTAACAAGCACCTCACCGCGCAGCACACGGAGAAGTTCAGCTGCAAGGGCTGCCCCTTCGTCACCAGGAACAGGTAACACCCGTCCCGCCCCGCCCCGCCCCGCCCCGCTCAGCTGTAACAAGCACCTCACCGCGCAGCACACGGAGAAGTTCAGCTGCAAGGGCTGCCCCTTCGTCACCAGGAACAGGTAACACCCGTCCCGCCCCGCCCCGCCCCGCTCAGCTGTAACAAGCACCTCACCGCGCAGCACACGGAGAAGTTCAGCTGCAAGGGCTGCCCCTTCGTCACCAGGAACAGGTAACACCCGTCCCGCCCCGCCCCGCCCCGCTCAGCTGTAACAAGCACCTCACCGCGCAGCACACGGAGAAGTTCAGCTGCAAGGGCTGCCCCTTCGTCACCAGGAACAGGTAACACCCGTCCCGCCCCGCCCCGCCCCGCTCAGCTGTAACAAGCACCTCACCGCGCAGCACACGGAGAAGTTCAGCTGCAAGGGCTGCCCCTTCGTCACCAGGAACAGGTAACACCCGTCCCGCCCCGCCCCGCCCCGCTCAGCTGTAACAAGCACCTCACCGCGCAGCACACGGAGAAGTTCAGCTGCAAGGGCTGCCCCTTCGTCACCAGGAACAGGTAACACCCGTCCCGCCCCGCCCCGCCCCGCTCAGCTGTAACAAGCACCTCACCGCGCAGCACACGGAGAAGTTCAGCTGCAAGGGCTGCCCCTTCGTCACCAGGAACAGGTAACACCCGTCCCGCCCCGCCCCGCCCCGCCCCGCTCAGCTGTAACAAGCACCTCACCGCGCAGCACACGGAGAAGTTCAGCTGCAAGGGCTGCCCCTTCGTCACCAGGAACAGGTTTTTTTCTTTTTATTGCATGTGCAAATGAATGACAAGACCTTTATGGGAGTAAGATTATCCTATCTCTTCTATTTAAAAATAGGAAATCCTTTTTAAACTTCAAAACTTAACGTGTATACAAGAATCGAATTATTCCAAAATTAATTTGAAACTAGTGTAATTATTTATAATATGAATTTGGATAACCGATTCTCTCACGATATTATTCTAGCTAGCAGTTATTTGGATAAAATGTGTTTTGATTAACACATCAACATTTACCACCGTGTGATTCTTCGAGGTCAAATGCTCGATCATTTATAATACAAACAAAACACATTTACAAAACATTATAAAAAGAGTGGCGGGGGTGGTCGATGGAAAACGCCTCAGTAAGCTTCAGTAGCCGTTTATTAGATAATACGGACGATTACAGAGTTGAGTCCGAGCACCGTAGCGAGCGTTCGATTCAGTCGACCTCCGAGGAGATGCAGCTAAACGTGCAGCTGGCTACAAGTGGTACCGCCAACGGCCTCAACTAACTGTCTCAGCTGATGTGGGAACAATAGTTTGCACCGTTAGACGGGGTCTACGTAATAGTAATAAGGCGAAGACACACACGAAGAGACGAGAACAGAGTGCGAGTCAAGTTACTCCCAGCGCCATCTAGTAGTGCGCGTCGACAAATCCTCCATATAGGCTGCCAAAGTCATCCTTTTGCCTTCCTATGGTATGGTGTTACAAAACATATTAAACTTTTAATGTTATTTTCCAGAGGAGTCGCGAGGGAACACGAGAAATGGCACGCGGGGACGCGGTACCAGTGTCCACATTGTCCGAGTGAATTTGAGTGAGTATTTTGATATTTAGCTAACATATATTTTTACTATTTTTACATATTTTTAAATTTGTATATTCACAAATGTTGTGTGCAATAACGAGTTATCTATCTATCTATCTATTGGGACCGTGCGCGACAACAGCGCCACAAACTATTGGAGGACATTGAAATTACAGATGGCTGGCTGTCATTACGAAAAGTAATTAAACCAAAGTTATTGTTCGAATTCACGTATTGGACTTCGTGTGCGAGCTGTGCGGGTTCACGTATTTACACGTAGACTCATGTTGATATAGAAGTTGAAGTGGTTATCTCTCTCTTCAGCAAACTGACGACGTACATGGGCCACATCCGCATCAAGCACGTGTCGCACTTCGTGTGCGAGCTATGCGGGTTCACGTATTTATGTCACCGTAAATTGTAAATACCGTTACGTTAAAGTCTCTTACGCGATATTGTAAACTGTCGATAGATAGTGAACTTTAGGCATTGCTTACAATTCAACGTATTATTTTTCCTTAGACTATAATCTATCAAAGTGAAACCATTAAATTACAATTTATCACGCGGACACTCGCGTTAAATTGTCAACTGTCATAAGGCTGCCCCCTGATTGGTCGGATTTACAGAAGGCCGTTCTATGTCCTTGTAGTTCAACCAATCAGCGCTCGAAGTGCGTTCTCTCGCATGCCATATCACAATTTCACTGTTTTACTTCGATAGATTATAATTTACCGAAAATGTATGCGTTAAATTGTTAACAGTATGCTATGGTTCGTAATCTATCGAGTGTTTTTTACAATATTGTGAGAGAGATTATAATCTAACGGTATTAACAATTTTACGGTGACATTTACACGTAGAATCATGTTAATATAGAGGTTGAAATGGTTATCTCTCTCCTCAGCAAGCTGACGACGTACATGGGCCACATCCGCATCAAGCACGTGTCGGACTTCGTGTGCGAGTTGTGCGGGTTCACGTATTAACACTTAGACTCATGTTGATTTAAGTTGAAGTTGTTATCTCTCTCCTCAGCAAACTGACGACGTACATGGGCCACATCCGCATCAAACACGTGTCGGACTTCGTGTGCGAGCTGTGCGGGTTCACGTATTAAAACTTAGACTCATGTTGATTTAAGTTGAAGTTGTTATCTCTCTCCTCAGCAAACTGACGACGTACATGGGCCACATTCGCATCAAGCACGTGTCGGACTTCGTGTGCGAGCTGTGCGGGTTCACGTTTGTCAGCAAGAAGGGCATCGACGTGCACAAGAAGAAGAAACATCGCTTGTCTGATAAGACTGTGAGTGTTATTTTAAGGTTACCTATGTATATGTCACCGTAATATTGTAAAAAACCTCGTGATTACGATCTCACGGTTTTGAATCCGTTACATTGCAATCTGACGATTTATTGTGAACAAGCTCGAAAAGGTTTCGCATTTATGCTTTTTTTGGTAATTACATGTCAACCTAACACGAAGGATAAATACCCTGGCCCAGTGTTTCATCATTTCAGTATACGTTATAATGTATGAAGTTCGGTACAGTTGACAATAGATCGAATTTATTGTCGTTAGATTGTAATCACGCGGTTGTTGCTATATAACGGTGACTCAAAATTCGCATTTTTGCATTTTTTTTTCTAGTTTCATACGAAATGATTCAATTACCATTTTGCACTCGGTGTATCCTACGCGCGGCCAATCGCAGTTGTAGTAAAGTTGGCAACGTAGCGTGCGCTGTGCCGCGCGTAGTATGAATGAAGGTGGGTAAGCTGGCAACGTCGCAAAAAACATCGAGAGCAAATAATGACGAACTGATTGCAAAAACAATCTTACTCGTTCATTATACTTCTGTTAGAATATATTCTTTCGGGAAAATATTACTTATACTTTGTAGAATCCTTGGTTTAATTTTCCGGAAAACAATGAGAACGTTTTGTATAAATTTACCAATCTTTTTACCCATTTTTATTTTTTTGACAACCTCCGTGGTGTAGTAGTGGCTAAGCACGCTGGGTTTCAAGGCGTCGCCCGCTCCGAGGTTCCGTGTTCGATTCCCGGGCGGGTCAATGTAGAAATCATAATTTTCTATATTGTCCCGGGTCTGGGTGTTGTGGTACCACCGTTGTGTCTGATTTCCATAACACAAGTGCATTAGCATTTAGCTACTTACTTTGGGATCAGAGCAACGTATGTGATTGGTGTCCAATATTTATTATTTATAATTATTTGAGAGGTGCTCGTAGCGCAGTGGTGGCAGCGCTTTGGTAGTAATACCGATGTTAAGCAACTTACGGCGCGGTCGGTGTTTGGATGGGTGACCATTCCGACCATATAAGTGGCGTATATCACGAGCATCTCCGTGCTTCGGAAGGCACGTTAAGCAGTTGGTCCCGGCTAATATCGGTTGATATTAGTCGTTAAGCCTAGTCAGAGGCCCTATGGGCGGCTTGATAACATCTGACAGCAAGGTTGGTCGCTTGCCTTGCAAACACCCCTCCGCCAATCCGCACTGAGCCCGCGTGGTGGAGTACGGCTCATACTACCTCACATTTGAGGTAAGGCCTTTGCCCAGCAGTGGGATGCTTACAGGCTAACTTTACTTTATTTATATTTAATTATTTTTTCCAGGTACCGCTGGAAGGCCCATATTGTTGCGTGTGCGACGTCACATTCGTCTCCGAAGAGGCTCACTCTAGACATCTCAAACTGTCTTCCAAACACAGTAGCGATAATGACCCGTAAGTTTTGACGTGACAACGTCTTATAAATTGGTTTGCCGGGTGACACTTCAAGAAACTGCGTTACGCTCCGCTCACGTTATGCGCTCACAATGAGAGCGAGTGAGAGGCACGCGTCCCTTCCACTCGGGCATGGTTAGCCCGCCTAAGAGCGAGAGAGACAGACATTAAAAGTCGTTGTCACGTAAAACTTTCGCCCGTATACCGACTTTACAGGCAACCAATTTTTATCTGTATAAAAGAGTTCTTGCTTCTTCACCGTGGCATACCATGAACGTGGCAAGAACGTGGCATAGAAATATTATCTGTATTATAGGCATAAAAATATTATCTGTATTAAAAACTATGACAAAGACCGTTCCGTTACCGACCAACACCGTCGCGTGTCATGCACGGAGCGTGCACCGGCACACGGCAGCACGGTAGCTCAATTGGAAGAGCAGTTGGCCCGGTAAGCCAGAAAGATGCTGGTTCGAGTCCCGCCCGTGCGCAATTTTTGGTTTCTTATTTCATCTTATAGATAAGAAATGCTAGTAAGTAGAGATAATTGTATTTGAGGCTTCATACTCTGGCAAGTTTTGAAAATTATTGTAAAGGAAATAAATAGTTTTGTAACACTATACCATACGAAGGCAAAAGAACGACTTTGCTGGCCTATACCTGAAAGAATTGTCGACGCGCACTTCTAGATGGCGCTGGGAGTAACTTGACTCGCACTATGTTCCCGTCTCTTCGTTTACTTAAGACCTTGCACCTAATATTTTTATGTTGTCCTATGTTCAACGTAGACCCCGTCTACGGTGCAAACTACTGCTCCCACATAAGCTGAGACGGCTACTGAAGCTTATAGTCGTTTTCCATCGACCACCCCCGCCACTCTTTTTAGTTTTTAATTTTTGAATTTGGGGCAAAAACGATTCCAGCAAAGTAAAAACCATGATTTTTACTTTGATGGATTTGTTTTCGTCACGAAAAGTTTGTGTTAAATAAAAAAAACACTTTTAAACTATTTCATTTTAACCATGTCCATATGTAACGATGTTGTTTCAGTAACCGCATACGAAACGACTCCCAGAGCATAAACACCGAACGCAACGGTCGCGTCATGAGAAAGATAGAGAGACGCCCTGTGATACACCCGAGAGACCCGGATGATAAAGAGAGCAGGCACGACAACGTCGGGCCCATCACTTGCGAACAGGTGAGAGAGAGAGATAACTTAGGCTGGGTAAGAGTGTGTGTGAGAGAGAGAGAGATTGAGAGAACTTAAGCTGGATAAGAGTGTGAGAGAAAGAGAGAGTGAGAGAACTTAAGCTGGGTGAGAGTGTATGAGATAGAGAGAGTGTGTGTGTGTGTGTGAGAGAAAAAGAGAGCGAGAGAAAGAAAAAGATATGAGGCTAAAGGTTAGGATAGAACGTGTCTTAAGAAAAAGTATCTGTGTGTCTAAATTAATCGCCGAAAATCAATCAATATCATAAAAAGGAAATCCACTGCTGAACATAGACCTCCTCAACATATAAAGATCAGTATATTATCTAGGTTAAGATAAGAGCATGGTGCAATTGTTTTTTGTCTCAAATAAAACAAAATAAGTAAAAAGACCCGTGTCTATTTTACACAATTTTTTTTTACCATACTCGGCTATGGTATTCTATTCTATTTCCCTCCCAGTAACAAAAAACAAAAAAAAACATATTCATCCCTCTATTTCCCCCCAGTGCGGGGTCCAACTCCGCGACCTGCGTCTCTACGCGCAGCACTTCCGGCGCGCGCACCCCGACAAGAACAGGACCAAGTACCCCGCCATGAAGACGCCCTGCATGTGCGAGCAGTGCGGACGGATATTCCAGGTCAGTTGATTATATAATAGTCCCCCTAGCCGATTGACTACGGTGGCCAGTCACGACTAACCGACTGCGCGGGACATATTAGTGCACAAGTGTGTGCGCAAACACAGGTGCACTCTCTATTCCTTTCACTCTCATAGCCCGATGTGACAGCAATCTGACACGACCGGAGAGAGATCAGGCGCAGGACCAACACACCGAGGCACGGGGGTGAAACACAAACAACTTCCAAACTCCGGGCTACCCTAGGTTTTTCACAGTACTCCATCGATGTCAAAAGTGACCTGCTTCCACGCATACACTTCTGTGAGCTTGTCCACTCGTCTCTGATTTCCCTGACTCCTCACTGCTGGAGAGAAGGCCAGGAATATGAGGAGGGCTGGAAGACTGGCCCTCATGATTGATGTCTGTGAAAGTTGGTTAAACTTGACCAATGCTCTTGTTTAATTATATCATTTTTCAACACACTTGCTCAAAACGACGTTTTTATTCCACCGATTTTTGGCTCATAATTATTGAATTCAAATTATTGAACGAGGAGACGCCCCCGTCATAATCGTTGTCTGGTACTTCGTAACACAAGGAAGAAAAATTCCTTACCACGAAACCAGACGATTAGTGTGTTGTCTGACGCGCATTTATTTATTTATTCTATTTTGTTTTCAGAGCATGGCCCTCCTAAAAGACCACATGTGGGTGCACACCGGCGAGAAGCGGTTCAAATGCGACCGCTGCTCCAAGAGCTTCACGCAGAAGACGAACCTCGTGTTCCACATGCGCGTGCACAGCGCCACGCGGCCCACGTACGAGTGTCCGCTGTGCGGGAAGCACTTCGCGTTCTTCAACAACCGCCGCAGGCACATGTTTGTGAGTACACCCGCTTCTAGAGGCTAAAGGGTGGCTGTGGTGGCTCGCAGGTGTCTGTGGTGGCTCGCAGGTGTCTATAGTGGCTCGCAGGTGTCTATAGTGGCTTGCAAGTGTCTATAGAGGCTCAAAGGTATCTATAGTGGCTCGCCGGTGTCTATAGTGGCTCGCAGGTGTCTGTAGTGGCTCACAAGTGTCTGTAGTGGCTTGCAAGTGTCTATAGTGGCTCCCGGGTGTCTATAGTGGCTCGCAGGTCTCTTTAGTGGCTCGCAAGTGTCTGTAGTGGCTCCCTGGTGTCTATAATGGCTCCTGACTGTCTAAAGCGACCCTCGGATCGTTTGTAGTTTCAAATGCGACTGCTGCTACGAGAGCTTCACACAGAAGACGAACCTCGTGTTCCACATGCGCGTGCACAGCGCCACGCGGCCCACGTACGAGTGTCCGCTGTGCGGGAAGCACTTCGCGTTCTTCAACAACCGCCGCAGGCACATGTTTGTGAGTACGCGCGCTTCTAGTGGCTGTGGTGGCTCGCAGGTGTCTATAGTGGCTCACAGGTGTCTATAGTGGCTCCCGGGTGTCTATAGTGGCTCGCAGGTGTCTGTAGTGGCTCGCAGGTGTCTGTAGTGGCTTGCAAGTGTCTATAGTGGCTCCCGGGTGTCTATAGTGGCTCGCAGGTCTCTTTAGTGGCTCGCAAGTGTCTATAGTGGCTCACAGGTGTCTGTAGTGGCTCCCTGGTGTCTATAATGGCCCCTGACTGTCTAAAGCGACCCTCGGATCGTTTGTAGTTTCAAATGCGACTGCTGCTTCGAGAGCTTCACACAGAAGACGAACCTCGTGTTCCACATGCGCGTGCACAGCGCCACGCGGCCCACGTACGAGTGTCCGCTGTGCGGGAAGCACTTCGCGTTCTTCAACAACCGCCGCAGGCACATGTTTGTGAGTACACGCGCTTCTAGCGGCTTAAGGGTGGCTGTGGTGGCTCGCAGGTGTCTGTGGTGGCTCGCAGGTGTCTATAGTGGCTCGCAGGTGTCTATAGTGGCTTGCAAGTGTCTATAGAGGCTCAAAGGTATCTATAGTGGCTCGCCGGTGTCTATAGTGGCTCGCAGGTGTCTGTAGTGGCTCACAAGTGTCTGTAGTGGCTTGCAAGTGTCTATAGTGGCTCCCGGGTGTCTATAGTGGCTCGCAGGTCTCTTTAGTGGCTCGCAAGTGTCTGTAGTGGCTCCCTGGTGTCTATAATGGCTCCTGACTGTCTAAAGCGACCCTCGGATCGTTTGTAGTTTCAAATGCGACTGCTGCTACGAGAGCTTCACACAGAAGACGAACCTCGTGTTCCACATGCGCGTGCACAGCGCCACGCGGCCCACGTACGAGTGTCCGCTGTGCGGGAAGCACTTCGCGTTCTTCAACAACCGCCGCAGGCACATGTTTGTGAGTACGCGCGCTTCTAGTGGCTGTGGTGGCTCGCAGGTGTCTATAGTGGCTCACAGGTGTCTATAGTGGCTCCCGGGTGTCTATAGTGGCTCGCAGGTGTCTGTAGTGGCTCGCAGGTGTCTGTAGTGGCTTGCAAGTGTCTATAGTGGCTCCCGGGTGTCTATAGTGGCTCGCAGGTCTCTTTAGTGGCTCGCAAGTGTCTATAGTGGCTCACAGGTGTCTGTAGTGGCTCCCTGGTGTCTATAATGGCCCCTGACTGTCTAAAGCGACCCTCGGATCGTTTGTAGTTTCAAATGCGACTGCTGCTTCGAGAGCTTCACACAGAAGACGAACCTCGTGTTCCACATGCGCGTGCACAGCGCCACGCGGCCCACGTACGAGTGTCCGCTGTGCGGGAAGCACTTCGCGTTCTTCAACAACCGCCGCAGGCACATGTTTGTGAGTACACGCGCTTCTAGCGGCTTAAGGGTGGCTGTGGTGGCTCGCAGGTGTCTGTGGTGGCTCGCAGGTGTCTATAGTGGCTCGCAGGTGTCTATAGTGGCTTGCATGTGTCTATAGAGGCTCACAGGTGTCTATAGTGGCTCGCCGGTGTCTATAGTGGCTCGCAGGTGTCTGTAGTGGCTCGCAGGTCTCTTTAGTGGCTCGCAAGTGTCTATAGTGGCTCACAGGTGTCTGTAGTGGCTCCCTGGTGTCTATAAAGCGACCCTCGGATCGTTTGTAGTTTCAAATGCGACTGCTGCTTCGAGAGCCTTACGCAGAAGACGAACCTCGTGTTCCACATGCGCGTGCACAGCGCCACGCGGCCCACGTACGAGTGTCCGCTGTGCGGGAAGCACTTCGCGTTCTTCAAAAAACCGCCGCAGGCACATGTTTGTGAATACTCGCGCTTCTAGCGGCTAAAGGGTGGCTGTGGTGGCTCGCCGATGTCTATAGTGGCTCACGGTTGTCTATAGTGGCTCGCAGGTGTCTGTAGTGGTTGTGGGTGTCTATAGTGGCTCGCATGTATCTGTAGTGACTCCCGGGTGTCTGTGGTGGCCTACAGGTGTCTTTAGTGGCTCCCGGGTGTCTATAGTGGCTCGCAAGTGTCTTTAGTGGCTCTCGTGTATCTGTAGTGACTCGCAGGTGTCTGTAGGGGCTCGCGGATGCCTTAAGTGGCTCCCGGGTGTCTGCGGTGACTAACAGATGTCTACAGTGGCTGCCGGGTGTGTAATAATAATACAAATATTTAGTTGTTCGAACGTGCTGATCTCAGGAAATACTGCTGAAACCATATTTTTGTTGAGATTGCTAAATTTATCGAAGATGGTTAGGGCTATAAGTTTTAATGACAAATATTATAAACTTGAAATAGCGATCCCTCGTGACTTTAACTGCCCGTTTAAATTTTACTTCGTTCCTTTAAATTTTAGCTTTATGTCTAAAACATCATTTTTGTCCCCAGATTCACACCGGCCTGAAACCGTTCAAATGTGAAACGTGCGGCAAATGTTTCACGACGGCGGGCGAGCAACGTGCACACGTTGAGCACGTGCATCTGAAGAAGCCGTGGCCTAAAAGGGCGAGAGGCCCGCGGCAGGGGGCCGTGCCCTGGCCTCCACAGCACGAAGATTAAGAGACCAAATTTGGCGCAACTGTAATAGTCCCCCTAGCCGATTTCGACTACGGTGGCCAGTCACGACTAACAGACTGCGCGGGACATATTATAGTGCACAAGTGTGTGCGCAAACACAGGTGCACTCTCTATTCCTTTCACTCTCATAGCCCGATGGGACAGCAATCTGACACGACCGGAGAGAGATCACGCGCAGGACCAACGGCGCAACGAGTGAAACACGAACAACTTCCGAACTCCGGGCTACCCTGAGAATTTCTGAACGAAAAACCAAGTACATATTTTTGGCCCGACCCGGGGTTCGAAGCCGGCCTCCTCGCCCACACATATAAACCGTTCCGTCACCGACCAACACCGTCGCGTGTCATGCATGAAGCGTGTAAGTACGCTCTCGCTCCATATAACGGTGAGACAGAACGCTGTCAATCCGTTCAGTGGGCAAGGTAGAGCGTATCGTGTTGCTTTTCGTGTCTGATACGCTATTAGCAATGTCATGGTATGGTATGATGCAGTGAGAAAAAAACCATAAAGCGTACGGATATATTTATAAATTTTTATTTGAGCTTTAGTTTACAAATTCAAATGCAAAGTGGAATCTCAAATACTCATCACAATTTATTTATTTAGTGCTTATCTTTTTTAACGAAATATTTAAAAAGTATTTATTAAGCATTAAGGGCGTCATCAAAAAGGTGCGTAGAGGCATAATTCTTAAATAGATATTTGGTTGGTGTGAATTTATTTCATTGAAAATAATAAGGAAATTTTAGTTTTACTTATTATGATAATTATGGAATATTATAGTTGTAAAAAGATCTCAATTAGATTAATATTTTAAAGTATATAGAATTTGTATTATTTTGAAATATAGCTGCGGTATTAAGCTTGTGTGAACATTTTATTTATTAATTTTATTTACTCAGTATTAGCAATTGTAATACGGCATGGCAACTATTACTCGTATAAAGAGAGTTAGGACACGTTAGGCCCTGTTTCACAATGTCATAATAAATTCTGGCATAAATATAATAGTTATAGTACTACGTAGGTCATGGTTAGGTACTTCGTGCGAAATGACGTTTTTTATTTGAATTAAACAGGCCCATATTCCAGAAACTTAGTACCTACCAGGCTTAAAACCGTACTAAAGAATTAAATTAAATTAAATATTGGACACCAATCACATACATTGCTCTGATCCCAAAGTAAGTAGCTAATGCACTTGTGTTATGGAAATCAGACACAGCGGTGGTACCACAGCACCCAGACCCGGGACAATATAGAAAATTATGATTTCTACATTGACCCGACCGGGAATCGAACCCGGGACCTCGGAGCGGCTACGCCTTGAAACCCAGCGTGCTTAAAGGCTTCGGCAGACCGAACGCGGGGCAGTTGAAGCGCTGTTTGAATGCGGGCCCGCGCAAGTTGTAATACAAGAAACTCCTTGAAGTATGTCACACCAAATTTGAACGCGGGCCCGCGCTGTAACCGCGCCGCGCCGCGCCGCTCTGCAACTGCCGGACGACAGACCGGCGGCGCGGGAGCGGGGCAGAAGCAGCGCGTGCGCGGCGCGAGCGCGGGCCCGCGCTGTTGTATTACTATGGCGGCCATATTAGCCCGACTCACCGGAGGCAGGGCGGTAGCAGCGCGGCGCAGCGGTTGACGAATATTGTATTTTTTTACAACCGCATGATGGAAACGAATGAAAAACTAATCGAATTAGTGCGTACAAATAAATGTTTATATGATTTTAAAGATAAATTTTATAGAAACACAACATACAAGCTGCGATTGTGGGAGAAAATTGCACTGAAACTAAATATGACTAGTAAGTAAAACTGCCTGCCTAACCCGTCATACTGAACGCGGTTTAAACGCGGGCCCGCGTTGCAACTGCTTTAAAACTGCCGCTGCCTTCAGTGTGCCTACTGCCGCGCTGCAACTGACCCGCACTGCTTCTGACCCGCGTTCGGTCTGCCGAAGCCTTTAAGCCTCTACACCACAGAGGTCGTCAAATTTAACCGACTAATTTAAATTACAACATTCAACAATGAAGTTATAATCGGTCGGGTTATTTTAGACTTTGTTTAAACCTGGTACTATTATTTTTTTGTTTTAAGGGTCTTAGGCCCACTTGATATGATAATTTAACCCAGGATTACGCTAATCGTGAATAAAGTCATCATTCTGTCTCTGTCAGTTTATTTGACGTTGACAAAGACAGAATGATGATTTAATCCTGGGTAAAATCAACATGCGCAAGTGGGCCGTTTATGCGATTTGTACAAAATAGGTAGTTATTATTGTCATTAGAAGATAACCTGTGAGTTATATATGCGATGGATAGTAGTATTGTAAATATTTTAATATATAAATCTATTGTAAGATTGTGTCGACTGAATATATCAAGTAAATAATTATTAATTTTGTGTGGACTTTTAAGGTTAATAATTAAATGATGAATTTTATTCCATAGTACTAAGTTAAGTCCTTTTTTCTTTATTTGGCGAATATTGTAATATTTTTTTTATAACTAAATATAATATCAGTGACAAAAATTATGTATTAATATAAAAATATATCAGTGTTGAACGATGTATTTACCTATGTGTTTTGTGGTTCTCTAATTTAAAAACCGGTTAAGTGCGTGTCGGACCCGCGCACTGAGGGTTCCGTGCCACCCTTAACTGAATTCAGGGTCCACTTACTTTCACTTAACGAAAACATTACAATATATTGCGACAGCAAAAATAATTTTGTTTTTCATAGTGTTTGTATGAAAGACAAAGTTATATTTGCGGTTGATAAAAATGTGCAATATCTCAAAAACTACTGGTTCGATCTCCTTCAAACCAATTTTCGTTGCAAGTTTTTGTTGAGATCTACATCATATATTTTTTTCAAAATTTTCACTTTCTTGGTTCAAAAGTTAGATGGGGGGGGACGCCCATTTTACCACTTTGGAAGCGTGTATATCTCAAACCTTACACTTTTAGAAAAAATGGTTTTAGAAACCTCAACATTATTTTCAAAGACCTATTCATAGACACCCCACACGCATAGGTTTGAGTAAAAAAAAAATTTTTGGTTTTAGTTTCATGTATGGGAGCCCCCCCTTAAATATTATTTTTTCTTACTTTTTGTATCTGAATCGGAAAGCGGTAAACAAGATACACCTACCTACTAAGTTTCAGCTATGTGATGCTTATAGTTTCAGAATAAAGTGGCTGTGACATACGGACGGACAGACAGACAGACAGACTTAAACTATAAGGGTTCCGTTTTTTGCCATTCGGTTACGGAACCCTAAAAAATAAATAATTTCGTTAAAAACGCATGTCTAGATTATTTAACGATATTTACAATATTTGCCAAGCAAAGAAAAACGTGTAAGTACGAATTCATCATATATTAAATTTATAAATAATATTAAAAAGCTGAACAGTTTGTTTGTTTAGACGCGCTAATCTCAGGACTACTGGAACGATTTTTAAAAATATTTTTGTTCTTGGATAGCTTATGTATCGGGGAAGGCTTTAGGCTATAAAACATCACGCTGCGACGGGAGGGGAGGGGGCAAACTCTAAGCAAATAGATATGTTAGTGCAATATTCCACTATGAGGAATGTTATAAAACAATAAAAAAATATAACACCGGTATCTTCCATTTTACAACCTAACACGAAATGGGTCAATGTATGTAATCTATACATATAAAAGGCTTTGTCCTGAATGACTGACTGACGGATCAACGCACAGCCTAAACCGCTGATCGTAGAGACCTGAAACTTGGAGGGTGTGTTCTTGGTATGACGAAGGGATCCGATAAGAAGGGATTTTCTGAAATTTTACCCCTAAGGGGTTAAAAAAGGGGTGCAAAGTTTGTATGGGAAAATGTGATTCCTTGGTCTGATCTACTTCAAATTTTGCATAAACATTCTTTAAAAATATTAACGAAAAATGTGTATCAAATTTTATTGAAATTTATCTTGTAACGGGGTTAAAAAGGGGTAGAAAGTAATTTTGGGGATGATTGGCTACGAAGTTAATATAAATACTCTTTAGTGCTTATGCTTAAAATCATTTTTATTTCATTTTTGACAATCATTTGACATATCTGAGACACAATGTTTTGACACATGTTTGTTATTAATTTTACTCTCGAGAAGAGATTTTATTCCTTAAAATAGTAAAGAATGTTTTTTTTTTGTATTGAAACAGGGTAGGAATCAAGCGGTCTGTGTCCAGTGTAGTATGCAGATCGTTTGTTCATATTGTTGGTGGACATTCTACGCTGTTACTGCGGTCGATGGGTATCCGACCTGGAACTTTTTTGCAAATTTATCGTGAGGGCCTATGTTAAGCAGTGGACGACCTTGGGTGTTGATGATGATGATGGGGTAGATCCCTACATATAATTTTCCCTTTGAATTCAAACAAAGCTCAAGTTCAAACTCTTAAGGTAGCGGGAGAAGACTTGACATGTTATGTGGCATGATGCTGTGTAAGCGCACATAGTAGCCTGGTCTTTTTAGCACCCGAAAGAAATATACGATTGACGAAAGACGTAAAGTATTTCCATTACGTTGTAAAATAAAAAGATAATATCCCCGTGTAAGTTTGACCAGATTAAAGACCGGGCTACGTGTGAGTCTACACGACATATAACATTTGTCTATAATTTAAATTGTTTGGTTGAAGGCGCTAATCACAGGAACTATTGGTCCGGTTATAAAATACTAGCTTTTGCCCGCGACTTCGTTCGCGTGGACTTCAGGTTCGTCCCGTCTAGTAGCGCAAAAAATGTGTTTTTTTACGACCTCACATTAGAAACCTCAAAAATTGTAGCCTATATGTTATTTTGATGTATAAGCTATATTGTTGTAAAGTTTCATTCAAATCCATTCAGTAGTTTTTACGTGAAAGAGTAACAAACATCCATACATCCATGCATCCATACTTACAAACTTTCGCCTTTATTATAGTAGTAGGATATTAGATACATTGTTAAATAGTGAATTTGTCGGGGTAGGCTTTTTAATTAGTTTAATACTTAGAGGCTTATAAATATTTTTGCTACGATCTATGGGAACGGAGTAAAACTAAAACGTGCGTACGAAGTCGCTGACGGGCCGCTAGTATGTAGTATTTATGAAGACTATGCGAAAAGTTTTTAATTTATTTAAGTGACGAAATAAAGCAAATGACTAACACTACTTTTATATTTTATTTTATCCCCTCTACCACTAGTTTTGTAAGTATCAATTCATTCGTTCACAAAACCAGTCCTTAAAACGGATATATGTGTCTATCTACTATTCTTCCAAGCTATAAATAAATAAATAAATAAAACAACTGCACTGTGATTTTCTCATACCATAATTGTTTAATTTACTAAACATATTATTTCATTATTTTGTGATATAATAAACCTCTAGCATACTATAACATGCGGCATTATGATACTTTACAAATAATATACACTGCTCTTAACTGTATGTTACCGTTCATATGACTATTAAAATACACGATTCGATAACCTTCTCTGGACACAAAAACCCGATCAAATGAATATAGCCATTCCTGTCACACGCATACAACGCCTGGTATGAGTGACAGAGATGGCTATGATCATTGGATCGGGCTTTGTGTCCTAAGGGGGTATAGCTATCGATACGTAAATGTTTGTGTTGTTGCTACCTCAAATTATGTAAATAGTGGTGGAAAACCAGCCTTTTAGTTAAAAGTTATACACACACAAAACAATACGATGAAATACAAAGCTCTGTGTAGGTTTAAAATTAAAATCTACATATAGTTTAATTGTTATGTTTATAATTATTACAATTTTTCAGCGATACACACAAAGTATTTTTTTATTATATTCAATAAGTATATCTGATAATACATGCCATCAAAATATCAGTTACGAATTCAGTAGATTACAGAATCAAAGTCATTAAATATATTTTTCTTTAATTAACTTATGATGTCATGTTATGTGAGCTTTGAATTTTGAATACAATTATCAATATATACACTAATATGTATTCAAACCAGTATTTATTTTCTAGTTTAACAGAAGCGAAGATACGAAAATACAAAATGGCCGTTGTCAAAAGCATCTATTCTATACCTAAACTAAAATTCACAACAACATCCTTATCTAAAAACGAAAAACACATAACAACAAATCAAATCTATCATGAAGTGCACTATTTTTAATATTTACCACTTCTTAGTACACTGGCGGGCAAAAAAACAGGACTATCGATTTATTTTTTAAGCCAGCTTATAAATTTTCTCTCTTGAGTTTTTTTTATTTTATTTTTTATAATCCCCCGTGAAAATTTTAGCTTCTAACTCGTCACCATGTTCAAACAAGAATCGAATTATTTAAAAATCAAAGCAACAATCTTTTTGGCCACTAGTGTAGTTTATTATTATAACTGCGCCATTTTGTATTTCCATATTTTTTTTAACGGTGGGAAACGCTATATGAACGGTAATATACTTATTTTTTTAATTTTAAAAACTAGTTAATCTAAAATCTTATATTATAACAAAGTCAATGTTAAAAAGCTGTGACAAGAACCAATCAAATTTTTATTACAAATCATTTTATTTATTTATTTTTAGGCACTTTTGGAAAGGTGTAGTCATAGGTATAATTTTGAGTTGGCAGTGACTTTAAAGGTTACACTGAATTTTGATGAAAACTTGGTTTGAAACTAAAATATACATAAAAAATGCTTTCAAGTAAATATTTACATTACAAGCAACACAGCGTATTTATTGTTTGTGACTATTAAAAATGCAGCACTCTGTGTGACAAATTCTATGTTCTTTTTTCTTTGAAAAATTATCATATCTATACTATAATATTATAAAGCTGAAGAGTTTGTTTGTTTGTTTGTTTGTTTGTTTGAACGCGCTAATCTCCGAAACTACTGGATCGAATTGAATAATTCTTTTTGTGTTGGATAGTCCAGTTATCGAGGAAGGCTATAGGCTATATAACATCACGCTACGACCAATAGGAGCAAAGATATAGTGGTAAATGTGTAAAAAACGGGACAAAGAAGTCACTATTCCACGCGGACGAAGTCGCGAGCAAAAGCTAGTTATGCATAAATTCACTTCACAAAACGCTTGCAAAGTTAAGATCGAAATCCTCGTATGGATGAAATATAAAAAAAAAATGTATTTATATAGTATTATATTATTTACATTCAAGTATGATAAAGCAGATTCAGATAAATTTATTGCAAGTCACAAGTTGGGTATGGTGTTACAAATGTTATGAATAAATATAGTCATGGAACTATAGAATATTATTAAACTATAGCATAGTCAAACTTCAGTGAATATTAACCGAATTATTTAAATATATTTCAATTAAATGTAGTTATTAACCTATCGACTGCCAACAGAATCCAATGACTCGACACCACACAAAATAACACAAAAATTTAACCTATACATACCAAAAAAAACCTGAGGTCTACAGAGAGTTGTTTTGTACTAATTAATATTAATTCAATGGACAAATATAACATTATGATGGGGTGTATTGTAAGTAAATAACGTCACAGTATTTTGTAAGGACCGCAATCAGCGAAATAATAACTAAAGTCAGCAAGTTAACTACCGAGTCTTGAGTATGTCAATAGAGAAAGAGAGATATAGAGCGTGCCGCTTTATCGGTAAGTGCAAGCGAAATAGACAGTACTTGGTTAACTCGCCGACTATAGCTTTTAGTAGCGCTGACGTAAAGTACTTGAAAACGCTTACTACGGCCACGACAGATGGATTGCGAAGACTTACAATACCCCTGTTACGGCCTGTTTCACAATGTCTAGATAAGTTCTGGTTAGCGTTACCTGCCAGATACTTCATACGATATGACGTTCCATATTAAAATTACTCGTTAGTGCTATTTGTCGATGGTGAAAACAGGCCCTTACTGTGTTCTACTTTAAATGTGAAAAATAATAGTGCAAGATTAAAGTCAATTCAATAGTCAAATCTTTTGATTTGATAAAATAATAATTTAAAAGTTGTAACCTCACTTTTTGAAGTCGGTTAAAAAATATATGATTGAATCGGTAACTAAAGAACTTATCGGGTAAACAATTCACTGCTTCAAAGCATTCCTATTTAACATAATGAATTATTTTACTAACGGATTATCAAATGCTACGACCTATCACGCTAAAACCGATTTTTATTTATTTTATTTAAAGACTTAATTGCACAAATCATGGTGGACTTAATGCTAAAAGCATTATCTGCCAGTCAACCCTTTTACTCAGATAAATTTTGATTTTGTCAGATAAAGCGTGCAAATTGACTTTAAAACCGCTAATTTCGCAACATTTTCTTTAAAAAAATAAATCAACGGAGATCCACAAGCAAAACAATTCATTTCACTATAATAGAAACACGACTTAACTGCAATAAAAATACAGACCTCATAAATATTTTTAAAATTATAGCGACCGATTTGGCTGCCGAATGGTTAAAAATTAATTTCTAATGTCACATAATCTGAGAGAAACAAAAACTGTTTAACAGTTAGCTCAAGTGGCAGCATGGGCAGGGCACATAGCGCGTAGGACTGATGGCCGATGGGGCAGAAAAGTTCTAGATTGGAGACCCTTCGACCAAAGGAGCAGGACGTCCACCGACAATATGGACAGACGACCTTGTAAAGATCGCAGGATCGCACTGGATGCAGACCACACTCAACCGGTCGCTGAGGAAAGCCGTGGGGGAGCCAAAGGACGTCCACTGCTGAACTAGGCCATGTTCAGCAGTGGACGTCCTTTGGCTGATAATGATGATGACATTTAACAGTCAGAATGTGGATACATTACTGTTGAATATAGTTTTTACATTAACGAAAACCAATGTCTCCGGCATTTTTGTAAACGCAAAGTATCTCTTTTGCACGTATTATGAAGCCATAATACGTGCAAAAGAGACAGCGCACATTTTTTTCTCTTTTGCACTGTTCATGGATGACGTCACACAGACACATAGTTGCGCGTTGTTTGTATACGTGCGCTTATCGATATCAAAAGGTTTAAAATGAGGTTTCGTATTACAGTACAGTAATATGCGCGCGCGCATTCATGTTTTAAAAGTGATTTATGACACCGACTGCCGTGACTCTTTGCGTTGAGTATAATGTCTGAACAGTAAACTCCATTAATTTTTGCTAGTCCAAAATTGTAAACAATCTTTTTGTTACTTTTAAAATAATATCAGCACAAAATAAATGCACTATTTAATTTAAAAAGTACTCAGTGTTGAGCGATAAATTAGCTATGTATGTTGTAGGTTTTGTGTTTATCTTGTTTCAAAAGGAATATTTCCGCTAAAAAGGAACGTCAAGATTGTTTACAATATTCGACTTGTTAACAAAACGGACTTCAACATTTAATATTTTTAACCATTCCCAGCCAAAGTCTGCCATTAGCTATTTTAATATGATTGTGACTAAAAATTAATATACGTTACAATTTTAATTGGGTAGTTTTATGAGCAAAACGGCGTTTGCTATTGCCACAAATTACGTAACCTTAGAATCTTATATACATGACAAATATACCACCATATACACCTATAACCCAACAGTCCCCTTGCCGTGAGCTCTTACAGCTATAAGGTGACTGACCAACGTGCGAGCAACGAGCCGCTCGTTGCTTTTCGATTTTTCGGCGAATCCTTTGACTGTTACGCGGTTTTGTACAGAGTTTTGACGAGCATGTTACGCCGATTTTAGAACACAGCGTAACATGCTCGATGCGTAACACGCTCGATGCGAATGTTACATTAAACCTCGTAACGTTGATCAGTACCCATCTAAAGATTTAAATATGTATTTTATACTAGCAATTCCCTGCGACCGCGTCCGTACGATTTGAGTTTGCTCTCTCCGAATAAACTTATTTAGTCAGTGCTTCCATTTATGATGCAAAAAAACATAAAACTGATGTTTCTTTTTATGGTACATTAATTCACGATGAGGATAATAGTTTAATTAAAATGTGAATCTGTAAAATAAAGTCGCGTTAGTTCTGTTACACCGTTTATGACTCGAGAACGGCTGGACCAATTTTAATGATTTTCAGTTTCAATTTCATTCCAGAAAGTTGTTAATTTTTTTTAAAGGTGGCATCCCTTTTCGATAGTTGTGCTATCCTTTAATTCTCCATATAAGTTACTTGCACTGTATTTTAAAAACAAACATACTATTCGAGATCACGGCGAGAAGACTAAATATTTTTATTTTATTTTGGCCAATCTCAGACCTTCATCTATAAGTTAAAAACTCTACGCTTTCCCTTCTACATAATCTGTGACAACAACAAACAACCCTAAAATTTAAAACTAAAAACAAAATTCACTTCCTACAGTAGCATTATAGATTTTCTAAACTTATCCTACGTACAATCACTAAAAATAACTAAATTGAAGAGCGATAATATGAGTTCAGATTTTTTTTTAATAAAAAAAAACAAATTTATACCGGATAGGTACGATTTTTTTCAAATATTACGGACCCTGGTTGTCTTGAACAAAAATAATAATAATAACTCTAAAACTATGTATGTATAATTGTTTATGGTAAATGTGTGAAAATGTATAATAAATCTACTGAGAAATCATGGACATTTTAATGTATTGAGAAGTTTTTTTACACATTTACTATCAAAAGTTTTATTTAAATGGCGTACGTTTGTACGGAAATTCCGATATTCTTTGGAATCATGTTTTTTTTATTTAGTCTATGGTTGTTTTTTTTTATTTTATTTTTTGTGTTGAATATTGAATAAACGTTTCTTCTTCCTTGCTTTTTTTAAATTAAAAGACATACTACAATTATTATAATATACGCTCAGTGCATATTTTTTATTAGTATGCCCACCATTCATTCATTATAACGTAATTATTGCAAGTTCATATTTATGTATGAACGGATAACCCTTCTTTTGGCTTGGCCGCAGTTGGGTAGACATTTTCACTGTTATTATTACGCATTTTCACACATAAACCCTAACATATCATTAACTATTAAATCTATAAAATACCCATAAACGCGTAATATGTGCATTTTTTTTCAATGTACATTTTTTTAGTAGACCATAATGTACAATACTTTTTTTTTCATTTATTTATTTAATTAATAATTAAAACTACATAGGATATTAAAATGGACAGCCTTATAATTTAGGCTAGGCTTATGATAGGGTGATATTCAAAGATTTTTTTATATTTATGACGAATTCAGTTTTTTTTAAAAGTAAATTTTTTTTTCTTTGTTGAAATGACTCATGTCACAGACATGTTATGTATCATTGCTTCTTCATAATTTGATTTTTTTATTCAAATATTATAAAAAAAATACAAAAAGTACTAAGCTTCAAAGCTTTTTGGGGCAAATACTTTAAAAATACCTACAATTGTTTGTACCTTAGGGTACTAAATACATTACTATGCTATAGATAGAGATATACATTATGTCTCGAATCTTTAAAACATATTTGTATGAGAGTTCTCTGTAGGTATTTGAAGCTGGTAATTAATGTCTGTTTGTTTGTGTTCGTCTGGTTTTATGTAAATAATTTGAATATCATCTTATTTTTTTTGTTAAAGTGCACAAACGTTTTTCGACTGACGGTTTACGAATAATGTAATTAAATTGACTTATTACGTTTCAATTCACGCTCTAAAAGCTAATATTATGTTAGTTATTCGACTAAATTACCATACGATTTCGATGAAATTGCATATACCTAATAAAAGTGAAAA
>OY757281.1:4983851-5184508 GCA_963584085.1 Pyrausta aurata
GGCAACTAAGGCCCATACAATAAATAACTTAAAGTCTAACATACATACAATAACAACATTAAAAATATCAAAATAAATGACTATTCTGCCGGCGTAGTGTTGCGCAACTTGGTGTCCGGTAACCGTTCGCGAGGTCGACGGCTGATATGTTACCCGGGCGTCTATACGTAGCAATAACAACTTAGTGTGAGTGAGCTACCTCACACCTTTCTTTATCCTAAATTGTACATTTCCTTTAAACAAATTTGTAAATTCACAAATTTTGTGTGCAATAAAGAGTTATCTATGTTGACATACGAATAAAATTATTGACTACGTGACGACTAGTGAGGGTTTAGGAATTAATAATAATATGTTTTATGTTTTTTTATAAATATGGCAATGAATAAATCCAATTTATATAACCAAACATGTGCAAATTGTATTAATGAGTGTGAATTTTATGAAATTTGATTAATGTATTAATAAACGCCAAGCGTCGCAAGTACGGCTCACTTGCAAGTGATTATGTATTTGCGCCGTTTGGCGTTGAAACATTTGGGCCGTGGGGGCCTTCGGCTAAATTGCTGTTTAGAAAAATTTCGCCAAAACTAAATTATGTTACGGCTGATAGTAAAGCTGGCTGGTTCCTAGCTCAAAGGATTAGCATAGCTATCCAACGCGGCAACGCAGCCAGCATTATAGCCTCCTTGCCACAAGGAAATGGTTTCGTTTTTGAATAGGGTAGTCTTATTTTTTTTTTATTGTTGCATGTCTTAGTTTTAATTTTTTCTTGTTTGTTATTAATAAATGTATTAATTTTAATGTAATGTAATTTAATTAATTGTATAACTTTAACTTTAATGTTCCAAGTTTGCATGCCGCCCGTGGCAAAGCATGAGGTCAAAATGAAACTCTGTAATCACATAAAATTTAACCATGTTTTACGCAAATAAACGATTCTATTCTATTCTATTCTATCTATCTACCTTGTGCGCGTCGGCCTCGTCCGCGGCGTCGTGTGTCGCGCGCGGATCCTTCTTCGCCGCTACTTTGGGCTCCGACTTCGCCGGCTGGGGCTTCGACTGATAAAAAATAAAATAGAATTATTGTTTATTGGACAAAAATAAACTTAGTGCTAGTATTAACACGTTCCGGGACAGTGAACGTCTACAGGCGTGAAAACAATAAAACATCTATTGTGTCTGGAATAGTGTCCCGGAACGTGTTAATATTACTAAGGTGACAGAGCTTTGCTCGGATATTTGTTGAAAATTAAAATAGTAATGAAAAAAATATTCGGATATATTTAACGCACTTCTTTTTCTATTTTTTATTAGTACTAAATTGAAAAAAAAAAAACAATTTTAGTACAAAATTACGTAAATTATGTTAATAAATAATAAAAATCTACACGAATACTACAATAACTTCATAATAATAGCTTTTGCCCGCGACTTCGTCCGCGTGGAATAGTGACTTCTTTCTCCCGTTTTTTACACATTTACCACTATATCTTTGCTCCTATTGGTCGTAGCGTGATGTTATATAGCCTATAGCCTTCCTCGATAACTGGACTATCCAACACAAAAAGAATTATTCAATTCGAACCAGTAGTTTCGGAGATTAGCGCGTTCAAACAAACAAACAAACAAACTCTTCAGCTTTATAATATTAGTATAGATTACTTTTCGTAATGCCAGCCAGCCATTTGTCATTTTAACGTCCTCCAATACTTTGTGGCGCTGTCGTATAATAAATCTATAAGGTAAGGTCTACATGGCATATACTATGGCCTATTTTGCATTATGTAATGTATTGTGTTGCCTGATTTATCTATACTAATATTATAAAGCTGAAGAGTTTGTTTGTTTGTTTGTTTGTTTGAACGCGCTAATCTCCGAAACTACTGGTTCGAATTGAATAATTATAGAGAATTATAAAGCTAATAGTTATAAATAAATAAATAAAATCTCACCTTGGGTTTAGCGTCAACTTTGACGGGCGTCTTCTTGGCGTCCTTCTTGACCTCTTTTCTGACTTCCTTCGGCCTTTTGTCCACTTCCGCCGCGCTCACTTCCGGTGTCGCTTCCGCTGGCGACGACGGCGTCGTTGGTTCTGCCGCTGTTGAAGAAACAACGACGACATTTTATTAAATCGTAACATTTAACATTTTATTTTAATTTCCACGCTATCTGATCGGCAATGTTCAATTATATGTCATGTAATGTGGACGCAAAGTGAAAAAAAAAATGGCTAGTTCGAAACGTCACCTAATTGTCAGTAAAGTAACTGTCTTTTTTTTTATCTGTCGCTTTTTTTGTATATTTATTTATACTAATAATATAAAACTGAAGAGTGTTAGTTTGTTGATTTAGAATTATTAATTTATGATTTAGAAATAGATTGCTTGTTTAAACCCGCTAATCTCAGGAACTACTGCATCGATTTATAAAAATATGTTTGTGTTAGATATCTTATTTATATATTAAAATTGTATTTTGTATGAGCGATAGGAAAGTTGTCCACACATGTTGCATGACACCATAGGGTCGCTAAAATTGATATGGCGCTGAAATAAAATCACTAGCAACTTATTACAAGAAGATAGTGTTCGTGCTAGCGCAGTTTCAAGTTAAATAAAAATAATATTTAATTATAAAGCGATAAGACTAGTTTCTACGAAGAACAAATCACAATGTTGGTAGTTTTTAATGATCATTGTGATAATATGGAGATATCAAAGAAATAAATAGTTTATTAATTAAAATAAGAAATATAATATAATAATTTTCATTAACTACGTTTGTCCAAAACCCACATTTGGTCACGTGACCGCAAACGCCTATCAGAGGATGTGACGTCACTCCTATGTCGATGGCGTACTTTTTTTGCTGTCATAAACACATCTCCATAGTATTTTGCAGCAGAGTTACTAGTTTAAAATATTAACTAGATTTTGAATTTGGTCAACTAGCCTATTATGTTAATTAGTATATTAGAAAGAAAGAAAGAAACATTTATTTGACACACAACAATACATACATAATAAAAAATATAATATAAATAACATGATTGTGTATCAAAAAGGCTCCCGCTCAGCACTAGTCGTGATAACCATGTGTGATGTTTATCACGACGCTGATTTTCAGCGGGGGCCTCGATACTGGGACGCAGGACGGATATTATTATGAAGAATCAATTAAAATTGGTTCTAAATATTGTATTTTGTTAAATATTGGGGTCGGGTAATTGCTGGTTTGCTTACAATCGTAAGAACACCTCAACATTTCTTCGGATCAGATTCTCCAAAGATAGTAATGGCAAGTGAACAGATGTTTATTAGCTTAACCGTATTAATACACACCTTCCGTTTTGATTTCCGCTACTTCCGTCTTCTCTTCCGCACTGGTTTCCGCCGGCGCCTGTTCTGTTGCTTTGACTTCCGGCGACGTCACTTCCTGTGGCGCTACTGTTTTTTCTTCTGTTGCTAAAAGAAGGATAACCATTTTATATACGGTCTTATTTTTCTGCAAATGGGTACAGATAAACGGACATGGTATTTTTTTAAACGCTAAAGGTGTCTGCCTACTACAACGTGTCAGACAGAAAAAATATTTGTATTGAAAACTATGACACTGTTCCCACTAGACCGTTCCATCACCGACTAACTCCGTCGCGAGCCATACACAGAGTGTGTCAGCGCCGGCAAAATACGCTCTCGCTCCATATAACGGTGAGACAGAACGCTGTAGATCCGTTCAGTGGGCATAGTAGAGCCTGTCGTGTTGCTTTTCGTGTCGTATGGTATGGTGCAGTGGGTCCAGACCTTAATTAATTATTGGATTATTCACTAGAATAAAGTGTTGGCTTTCGGCACGGGCGCCATCTTGAATCGAGGGAGATAATAGAGAATCCTGAATGTAGCGAGGGGTTTAACACGTTCCGAAACACTATTCCAGACACAATAGATGTTTTATTGTTTTCACTGTCCCGGAACGTGTTAAGCTCAGCCAAGACGAAGACACCTTTATTCCCGAGGTGAATACTCTGCTTTTGGGAAGCAATATTAAAATTATCTATCCGTATTGCGGCCCGTGAGCCGAGATAATAATAAATAAATAAATATGCGTCAGACAACACACCAATTGTCTGGTTACTAAGTAAGGAATTTTCTTCCTTATGTTACGAAGTACCAGACAACGTTTATGACGGGGGCGTCTTCCATAAATACTTCAATACATATAACATCCATGACTTAGGTACAAATGTTCGTGCTCATCACACAAACATTTTCCCCTTGCGGGATTCGAACCCGCGACGGCCGGCGTAATAGTCAGGAGCGCTAACCAATACACCAAACGCGTCGTCAAATGATGAGAGATGGGTCACTTTAAGTCAACATCACGTGACGTGTAATCGAACGTTGCTGAGCAAGGGCAGTAAAAGAATATTTTACCTGTGGGTGGCGCGTCTCGCCTGACGAACGTGGGCACGAACTCGGCTGCCAGCGGGTTAAGCGTCGACCGAGATACTGTCTCTTCGAGGGACAACGGGTTGCCGTTGCTCGTTCTGCGGAATTATAACAAATCAATATTATTAAATCTATACTAATATTATAAAGCTGAAGAGTTTGTTTGTTTGTTTGTTTGTTTGAACGCGCTAATCTCCGAAACTACTGGTTCGAATTGAATAATTCTTTTTGTGTTGGATAGTCCAGTTATGGAGGAAGGCTATAGGCTATATAACATCACGCTACGACCAATAGGAGCAAATATATAGTGGTAAATGTGTAAAAAACGGGAGAAAGAAGTCACTATTCCACGCGGACGAAGTCGCGGGCAAAAGCTAGTTATTTATATAATTAGCGGTCCCGGCGAGCTTCGTTTTGCCCTCGGCGGCCCCGTCCCCGTTTCCTATATTTCATCACCGTTTAAACCTTCCCTGGACCTCCAAGAATATGTCAAGACTAAAATCAGCCAAATCGGTTCAGCCGTTCTCGAGTTTTAGCGAGACTAACACAAATAGCAATTCACTTTTATTATATAGATAAAAGAAAGTCGTGTTAGTGACTATTTATGAATGGCTGAACCGATTTGGCTGAAAATTGGTGAGGAGGTACCTAGTTTAGAACCAGGCTAGCTTTTTATTACGTTAGATGGGCCGGGGCTGGGGCGGGACGGTGTATAATAAAAGAAAGTCGTGTTAGTGACACTGTTTATAACTCGAGAAGGTCTGAACCGATTTGGCCGAAAATGTGTGTGTGTGTGTGTGTGTGTGTGTGTGTGTGTGTGTGAGAGTATGTGTAAATGCGTGAGCACGCGTTGGTGTGTGTGCGTACTCACGTGGGCCGCTGGTTGTGTCCGTTGACGCGCCGCTCGCGCTGCTCGTCCTCCAGCATGGCCTCGATGCACTGCTCCATCAGCGCTTCCTCCTCCAGCTGCTGCATCACCTGGGGGCAGATGGAGATCAGAATAGATTAGTTTTGTTATCATCATTATTAAAAGGAAATGGCCATTCTTGGCCAAACCACAGCGATGAAACAAATCCCTGAATTATTACATTTTTTTTGTATACTAAACAAATATCAATATCTTAGGAGAGGTTAAGGTTTTAATAGTTATCGAAAATCAGAGTTTTTATCCAACTATAACTTTTATTTTGAAGTTTAGCATGAATTATACTTTTTTTAAACTGTAAATTAGGGAAGATGTGGTAAGGCGGCGGTGTCCTCAACAGTAGACTGACCAGCTCATCAAATTCTTCGTTCTCCATTCACATACAACGAGGTGCAGCAAGCGACTTTGCCTCTTAGATGGTAAGGCAACAGTGTCCTCGACAGTGCACTCACCTGCTTATCAAACTCCTCTCGTTTGCTATCCACATACAAGGTGCATGCATCTTTGACTGTCAGGTGGTGACGCGGCGGTTACCTCGACAGCACTCACCTGCTTATTAAAATCCTCGTTCTCTAGCCATATGTAAGTAGGTGCAAGCGACTTTGTCCATTAGGTGGTAAGGCGGCGGTGTCCTCGACAGAGAGTGACCTGCTTTTCGAACTCCTCCTCTGTCTCTATCTACATGTGACAAGGTGCAAGCGGCTTTGTCCCTTAGATGGTAAGGCGGCGGTGTGCCCGACTGTGCATTCACCTACTTATTAATCTCCCCTCGTTTCCATCCACATATAACGAGGCGCAAGCGGCTTTGTCTCTTAGGTGGTAAGGCGGCGGTGTCTTCGACAGTGGACTGACCTGCTTATCGAACTCCTCCTCGTTCTCCATCCACATGTAGTCCTCGAAGTCGTCCTGTGGCGCTGGCACCGGGAAGGGCGCGGGGGGGTAGAAGGCACCCGCCATTACGTAGCCAGCTGGAACAAATAAATGGCGGTTGATTATCATAGAGCATTATCAGTTCATTCATCACGGAATTATTAGGACTTTCGTGTGCCTACATTTTGAACGCCTGCGGTCGAAATATGCTTAAGTTTTTCTAACCCGTAAACCTTTATGGAATTGGTTCCCAAAGAAACTTGGGCCTGGCGTTACAGAGCTGTAACCTGGCCTATATTTAGGTCAACTATAGTTTTCTCACGAGGCCAATTTTCACTACAATTTTCAAATCAAATCAAATCAATTTATTTGCTTGAAAAGTGGTACAGGAGATGGTAAAACAATATGGATGTTCGCACAATTCACCCATAACTGGCATGCAAATCGCTTCAAGTATAACATTATTTAAATTAACAATAAGATTCCAATGGCCAAATCGGTAAAATAATTTACTAAAAATATTTAAAGTTATCTAAAGTTATGTACAGACACCGACAGATATCTTGTCTTGCAGCAGGCAAGGTAACCAAATATCAATAAGTTCCATACACTACATGCTACCATTAATATCCGAACATTATTTACTTCATTAATATCTGCTAATCTACTCAGATATTAATGGTAACTTGTAATGTAATGTATGCAACTTATTGACTATTCAGAAGTGGGAATGGGATTTTTTAATCTTTTTTATCAAATAAAAAAGTCATATAAATGACAGAAATATTGTATGTACGAGTGATAGGAAAGTTGTTCACACATAACGCGTGGCACCATAGGGTCACTCGAATTAATATAGCGCTACTGTTGTCACTAGCTACTTATAGAAAGAAGTTAGTGTTCGTGCTCACGCATAAAGGTAAACTAAATTAAAATAGTTAAGATTCTCATAGCAACGGTTACTTTCTACCCTAGGGAGGAAAAGCTATTTTCCACCCAGCTATACTAGACTAGACATGGAAGTAAAATTTTCTGAACAGGAGAGATGATATACCAGTTTTGTATGCTGTATGGCCGACCCCAAATTAAAAGGAAAAAAGGCAAAGCAGAAGAAGAAGTCAAGATTGTTTACAATATTCAACAAGCAAAGAAAACGAACTATTTGAATTATTGTTACTGCTTAGTGTGAACACCTGTAATCAGTGTTAAACAAATATTATCTCTCTAATTAAATAAAGGCTTTGAATTTGAATACTGTTTAGTGCACTCACCGGGTATGTGTCCCTGCGGTATGTGCACGGGGTAGACCGGCGGGCGGTGGATGCCGGCGTCGCCGCTCCCCACCACGCCGCCGCCCACGCCGCTGTCTATAATCACGCCGTTCGGCTGGAAAGAGATAAAGAACTCATTTTACTAATTTAATTTTCATTGAATAGCTATTTATTGGGATGGATAATAAGCTTCAAAATGTCAAACTACAAAATAAGTCATCATCATTATCAGCCAAAGGATGTCCACTGTTAAACATAGGCCTCCCTCATGACGAAATTAGTTGTTTTTTATTTATTTAAAAAAACACTTATTCCGTAAGTGGTTCAATTTTGCCCTTCCATTTCCCATACTTACTTCCATCACACCTTTTAATATTTTTTTAAAATAATTTCAGCCAATTTGATGTAGAGTATAAAACATGCATAAATGCTTTCAAATTTATGATTTTAATAGGGTAATTTTGTGCACTGATAGCTTTCCACAAATCATAGGTTATGCCATTTTAAAGTATCACCATATCTATGGGGAAAATTAATATTTTATGTACAGTGGCCAGCATGACTAAACATTTTTATTGAAAAACAGTCCTTATTCCAACAGCATAAGATACCGCAGTGTTTAGCTTGACTTGCTGTCATCCATAGTTAATAAAACGGACATTAAGTTAATAAGAATAAAATATCACAATAAAAAATATATTTACCTGCCACTGGCCATTTTCCTCGTTGCCATAATAAGCTCCAACGTTAGCCGAAGTTTCCGGTATTTTCATGGTTCCTCAGACTTTTATCTTACATATACTAACTGTAGAGTTCGCTTAAAGTTACGTTTGAACGTTCAATGCGTATTGTTGCTAGAACTAGGCACTCTTGTCGTATGCGTATCTTGTGATGTGTGTAAGTTGGTGTCAATCTTCATTTCTGGAGATCTAGGATGCTGAAATTTAAAGGTTATGGTGTTAATGTTAAGGTTTAAAATACTTTATTTTGCGGTATCAAAACTTCAGATCACTTTAACTCTATTTAAGATAATATGGGATAGGAAATGGTTTTGTTTTTAAATAGGTAGGTCTTATTTTTTATGTTGCATTTCTTAGTTTCAATTTTTTTCTTGTTTCTTTCTAATAAAGAATAAGATAGGCAAAAATTTATAATAACACATCTGGTGGTACATAAACTAAACTATTTATTATTGATAATATTTGATTTATTTATTTGATTTATTCTAATCAATTCAAGTCTGAAGATCTGTATCTCAACAATTTTATAAATTAACATTGAGGAAGTGCTATGTAATCCTGTAGAATACATGTTCAATTTATAACACAAGATTGCTCTTATGAATGTCAAAAGTAATTTTTTTTTTAATTTGTCTGCCTATAGGACAAAAGTAAGATTTTTGACCCTAAACAAAATAAACAAATAGCCCAGTGCTGAGAGGAAATTACAAATTCGGTCTGTGCTGTAACTTTAATACAAATGTATAAACTTTGGCAAACGCTAGCTATACTTATTAAACAAGCTCAATTATGTTGCAATAATGATTCCAATAATCTAGAGGTTACTGCATATTTTAATTTACTGATAACACATACAAGATACTGAAAATTTTGTAAAACCATGCTGCATAAGTTTAATATAATTTAGTCAACAGTGAGCCAGGGTCATGTAATCAAGAGAGGTGTGTGTAAATCATCAAAATGACATGCAATAGCTTTACAAATCGCTGATCTAACATCATTAGCAGCACAAATGCAACAATCTATAAAAATCTGTTGACATAAAATTACCTTGCCAACAAATCACAAAACATAACGTAAATAAGATGATTCACGACCAAAACAGCATTAGACAATAATCTGTTATACTGTTATGAAACCGAATGTCAACAAATCTAGTAATATAGCCATTACATTTTAAATTATTCAACTTTCTAATATAATGGGGCTAACTTTCAACTTATGGACATTTTCGAACGGAACTATTCTTGTACACGTACAAACTTATTTTCGAAATTCGAATTAGGAACAAGTGCATAGGCCAAGCATAAAAATAGATCACCTAGAATCGAAAATAATAACGCGTTGACTTCCCAACAACGTGAACTACCGGATATTAGAGTATAATGTACCAGGGTACAAGTAATACGCAAAAGGCAGTGCCTACCGAGGAGAGGCCAACGGAACCGTGCTAAAAATTGGAATATATCTAGCACGTGTCGAAACCGTACAATAAAATCCTCGCACAGAACCAAAGTAATGAAAATTTTACTCACTCATTTGACGCGCTCTCGGCGCTTTTAGGGCAATGAAAGATACTTTGTTGTACCCTATCCCTGTCTAGGCGGTATGGACGCACTTATATTTTCTTAATTTAGCACTATAACCTATAATTCCACAAATTCACACACACGACGAACGTAGCCTTCGTGGCGCAAATGGCTACCGTTTTGAAGTTCGTGCAGTAATCAAAGGAACTCCCAATTTCAGACAACTTCACGCGTATCGCGAAGCCGGTGTTTATTTTTGATGTTATTTTGCGGTGTTTGCTGGAAATAATATAATAGTAATTAATTATTTACCTTTTCTAAGCGACAATCATACTCTTGTAAATTTTGCTGAGCCAAATAGTTGTCAAAGTGATTAGTAGTTCTTTGTTTAAATTTTTTGGCATTTTGTTGTTGACAACCTTTTTCAGTTGGTGGAAACAATTCACCTATTCACCCTTTCTGTGTAAATAAAATAGTTAGGTAGGTTAATAATTTGTAAGTAACAGAAACAATAAATAAAATAATTAACAGTTCTTTGAGATAATGATGATCAAAGATTAATAAGTAAGAGTAAGATGATTACGATTACGAACTAAACATTTCTGAACGAATGCCATGCGTTTTGTTAATTTCTTGTAGAACCTACTATTTTAATGTTTTAAGATATTTGCTTGCAATTTTTGATTAGTACAACAACAATACCTACATGATATAGTTCCCTAAAACTTTTTGTAATAATTTTGGAAGAAAAACATTTCAAAATATCATTAGATAGACTATTTACATTAATTCGTTAACTAAACGCTATTTGACGTTAAGGTTCTGTTCTACAGGTTAAAAACGGGACACCACACCTGTAAGATGATGTAGGTATTTCACTTTAACCCAAATACTAAAAGCTAAATAAATACCTAATATTTAATGAAACTCCCATAAAACAAACGTGTTTTACTCTCGAAGCAATGGCAACAAGTATAGCCACCGCAGCGCAAATTGCTTATGTTATGTTACTAATAACATTTTTGGGATGCTTCTTTTAGAGATATGTATTTCAAGGTTATTAATTTGATAAGTTTCCAGCGCCTTAACAACACAACAACATACGAAGCTTACAGACTATGATAAAATCGTGACTGTGGGCCTAGTTTGAGTTTCTTCTCCTCACGCGTTTGATTGCGAACGCGTTAGGTAGGATTTCGAAACATTTTGTACGGAAAAAATAAACCTGAGGTGGCGCTTTAATTTTTCCATATAAAATTCTGACGCGCTCGCAATCGAACGTGAGTAGAAAATTTAAAACTAGGCCCTCTGACTGATGATGACTAATGTTATACACCTAAATAGTACGGAACCCTTCGTGCACGAGTCCGACTCGCACATCACATCACATCACATGGTCGGTTGGCTGCCCTGCCTGCCTGTCAGTCAGTGACTGACAGTGACATTTGACAAAGAAGCTGTCAGTCAAAAACAAGTTCACACAGCGGTGTGATCGATCAGTGATGTGATGTTTGTTGTAGTTGAATAACTTTTTGCAATTTTAATGCAATAATTGTATTTTTTAAGCATTTCATAATGGGTGCACCATACGCAGAATTAGAAAAACCATTGGAAGATTATGCCCTGATGTGCAGAGGTTGTCTTGCGGAGTCAGGAGTTATGAAAAACATGGTGGAATGGGGCCTGACGAAAGATTTCTACAAACATACAGGCGTTATGGTACTCTTGAATGAATACAGTTTTCTAACACGAAGCTTTTGGGTTCTTGGGTAGTCCAAAATATCGAAATTCACTTCAAGTTCAAGTTCAAGTTTATTTATTGCATAATGTTGTACATTACATGTTTTTAATCTTAAAAACTAAGTGTACATACATTACCCTGTTAGGGTATAGCAATATTAACTGCTAGACTAATATTAAGATAAAATTGCTACTTTAAACAAAGGAAAAGATGTGAGAGCTTACAGCTCATATTTAAATTACCTACTAAAAGCACCCTAAATACCTACTTTATTTATTTACACTACATAGGTACATATATTTAATTCACATGTATACTAAATTTATCTATAAATGTAACAGTCATATTCACAATGAATTAATAGGGTACCGCAGTCCAACCAGTTTATTTATTTAAGTAGGCTGTCACTCAAATATTCATTTACACTGTAGTAAAATTTTTCTACAAGTAAGGATTTTATTTTACTTTTAAAGTTGTGCAATTTATTTTCAGATTTTATATAGTTAGGTAATTTATTGTAAATTTGAATGCAGCGTGACTTTGACTTCCCGTGTCAGTGTTTCCAAATTAGTCCAATTCATACACGAACTCTTTAAATATATAATATAGGCTTCTTTTCGTTGCTTTCACATCACACCATTGTAGAATCGCTGCCACGCATTGCTTATCCTTGCTATACCCACGAACCTAAGAGCTATATTAAAAAAAAACTGTTTACCTTATCTAAAACTTCATTATTATTGATTTTCCAGGTGTGTCTAGAAGATGGCATATCTCAGCTGCTCTGCACAACGTGTGAGGATTTACTTGGCAAGTGTAAAGATTTCCGGGAACAGTGTTGCAATTCTAATAAACTTCTCAATGATATTGCTAAGGTAAATATTTCATAATACTTTACAACTCCTTTACTCTCATTAATTGGTGAGACAACTCCAACATGACTGAAGAGAGATCAGGCGCAGGACCAATGGCTTTGCGTGCTTTTCGAGGCACGGGGGTGTCATCACCAATAACTTCCTGACCCCATCTTCATATTTTCAAGACAGGAAATAACTATCTGACCCGGGATTCGAACACGGGATCTCTTGGGTAGTCTTGACAATTGTAGCCTCGTTGGTGTAGCAGTAAGTTTGCTTGTCACAGTACACAGAAATATACTTACTCAAATTTGGATTCCTATTACCATATTTAAATACACTTATTTATGGTGCTAATAAACACAGCCCAATTATCAGAATATTGTGTTTTACAGAAAGAAATAATATAAGAAAATGCTTTTTTGGACCTAATTCACATAAATTTAAATTACATTCTTAAAATTAAAATGTCTACTTGCTGTTTACACAAAACAAATAGTACCAGGTTTAAACCATTAAAAATACCCCTCCATTATTGAATGCTGTTATAATGACATACTTTTTAAATTGGTTGGTATACCTACCTAGTACCTAGTAGTACTTAGTACCTTAGTAAGATTTTAAGACTGGTACTAAATTTTTGGAATAAGCCTGCTTGAGTTGAAAGGCATCATCAGCATTATTTGTGGCAACAAAGAGCAAATTTTCATTTTTGTTTCAGAAAAAATCCATCACCTCATCAGAATCAACTACAATAGTAGAAGAAATTGAAACACAAGAAGATCAAAGTGAATCAGAATTACCAAATGAAGACTTAACAGTAGAATCAGACGTGCCTGTTGAAACAAACATGCCAGACCCCATCTCAATGTCTTGTGTCCTATTCGACAATCAGCTGATTTTGATGATCACAGCCGCAGAGCCAAGTGCCAAAATATATTTGCCCTGCCCTTACAAATGTCCCGCCAAGTTTCTTAAAAAATCAGATCTACAGGAACATCTAGCAAAATATCACGATGCAAGCGATAATTCGTTCAGTGTTTTACTTCGATATTACTGCCACATTCAAGAATGCTCCTACCATGTTGACTCGGGTAAAAACAAATGGTTTTCAGGCAGAAAATTTCTCAATCAGCACTTTAATAAAGTGCACAAGCAAAAACTTTTCAGATGCGAAACTTGTAGCAAAAGGTTTTCCACTGATACGGAGTATAGGAGGCATGTAAAGATCTGTAACATGAAATTCTCGTGCCCAGATTGCCCTATTGATTACAATACTAACGAGAAATTACTAGTGCATTTGATGCGGCGACACCCGGAATTGCATAAGCAATATAAAGAGACTAGCAAAGCTAATAAAAGGAAAGCCAAAATAGAAATGGAGACGAAAAAGGCTAGAATAGAGTCCGAAAAACTCGAGACCTACATTTGTGATAGCCCTAAGCGTTCTTTCGCAACTCAAACGTTGAGGCCTGAAGAAAATATAAAAAACGACGTTTCTCTTTTACCATGGAACGTGCCCGGGAAAAGCGATGAAGCGAAAACCGATGAGATCTCAACACAAACAGTATTTGAAGATCTATTATCACTTAAATCGCAAAACAGCGAAGACGAGTCCATATTTTTCTCCGAAACAGTGTCATTATCAGATATTCAAACGCAAACTTTCCCTCTAGAGTTTGGCTTGAGTCGTTCCAATAAAGAAACCATCACATCGGAGACTCAATCCCCAGACTTAAGTATAAAGGAGACTCAAACTTGCGTATGTCTTTATGATTCGCCGAAAACGACTTATAGACTCTTCGAGAGCGTTTCATCAAGTCCCTGTAGCATCAATCTAACGTCAACAGAGACCCAAACCGCTGAAATGAGGTCCAATGTTAAATCAGACGTACTTTTAAGCTTCAACTCGACCGAGACACAGACGTGTTTTGACGATAATAATGACAAAAATCCGTTGTGATGGCGATATTTATAATCTCATTTCGACTATATGGATGACATTGTTGTAACAACTCATGCTTTTCTTAACGGATTGAAATTGAAAGCTTTAATGTTTTACTAAATTAAATATCTAAGTGTTAATGTGATGTATATCGTAATGTTTGTGAGATTCCATAGCTTTTAAGTTTTATATACTTTATAGTTTCTCTCCCTTTCTCTCTTATAAGGCCCGAAGTTAATTAGCATTCAAAACAAGATATCAAAAGAACTAACAACGAGAATACGTAAAAAATGCCCGACAGGCGCATTACATTATATCTGGGTCTAAAAAATGAATTGTATTTTTACCGATAACAGTTTCACGTCATCTCTTTTTGTTGAATTTTTCTAAGATTTTTTATATTGAAACGCGATGAAAATTGCAATACTCTTTTATAAATAAATACTTTTGAAATTTACATCCTAAAAGGCTTAAAATACCAAATAATAAACTTATATAATAAGTGTAGGTATGTGTTGTAATCTAGCCAATATGAAAGTAAAATATGATAAAGTATACAGGGTGTTATTGCAAGGGGGTGCCAAATTTTTGGAGGAAAGGGACCATCAATATGAACAACTTTTACTATGGGACCATCATTCAATTATTAATTTTATTTTCTGCCTCTCCATACATTATTGTCAATGTAGTTGACTGATTTTGTATGGGGAACCTGAAATTTTATTTAAGATTTTGACCATGACCCCATAGTAAAAGTTGTTCATATTGACAGTCTAATTCACCTCTAAAAATTTGGCACCCCCTTGCAATAACACCCTGTATATGAATAGTTTTGACTTCAATGTTTTACATTAAGTACATTAGTCATATACTATAAGGTTGCCTTTTTTTAAGTGAAAATGTTCAGCAAAATAAATAAATCATTTTTTTTATATGCTAGTTTTAGAGAAAGTTTGAGATCAAGATTTTTCGTATTTTGACTTTTTATATATTATGATTAGAAGAATGAGACATTAAAATAAGGCACAGGTGATAATGTAGGTATCTTTGGAAGTTGACTGGGTACTGTAAAAATATATATTATTTATTTTGTGATAAAAAAAGAGAAAGAGAAATGGACCCAATTAAAAAAAAAACCTCCCCTGTTAACTCTCAAAGTTCCTGTTTCTTTGATACAATAAAAAACGCTGTAAAAATATTTTCACCTAAAACGTGGTGACCTTATACATTTACCCCCTTAAGGGCCAGATATTCCATTTTTACGATGTTTCGATTGAGTTTAAACATGGAAACACTAATTATTTAAATCTCGAATCTATATATGTTATAGAAGAAGATTACTAGAAAGCTGGATTGTGGTTGGAAACACGATTGTAATTACTTTGCTCGATAATAATTGCCTCAGAAGTGGGCCCCTTTTTTTTCGTATTTTCTATGTAGTTTTCAAATTATTGGACTTATATTTATGAAAATCACATATTTTGTAGGTAATTCCATTCTACACATATACATGTTAAAATGATTTCAAAATGTTTGTTATTTAGATCAGAATAACGAAATATCTAAAAACACTTTATTTGACCTATTTCGACTTTTTTGATCTTGATTTGCTCAAGCTACACAGATGTGAGGAACAGGGGATTATAAGAATATACATTTTGACCACATAAGTGAGATCTCAGCTATGAATCAAATGATTTTTTTTTAGTTTTTATCGGTGTTATGTTCAGGCAAAGAAAGGTCTATTTTTTTCATTAGTCTGTATTCTTTCTTACAAGCAGCAAATTCTTCCAATTGTATTTTTAAGATTACTTTAGACACCAAAGATGTTTAGGGCGTCCAATCGTTTTTTTCCAGTTTTATTAACATTTTCATTCATAAAACACTGATTTAGTGATTCCCACACTTGTGACGATGGTGATTCGCGCAACGACTTTGACGCAACAGTTGATCGTCGTGTCATCTCTGTTCTATACATGCAAGCAGAAATAGCGCTATCTTTTTATTCAAATGACAAGCACGAGATACCATTTCCTCATTCCCCTTGACGCCACTGCGAACGCTGGACCTATGTCAATTTTTGCAATTTTATTTGCGTACTTAATTACGTAAAACACCTAAGAACTAATAATAGCTAATTTCGCCGCGCCGCGTCACGCTCAGTTGGATCAGCACCAGTCTTATACTAATCAAAGGTCGCGAGTTCAAATCGGGGGTATCATGAATCTTTTTCTACATAGTCACAATATTTTTTTAGAAAACGAAATAAGTATTTATTTTAATTTTTGGACATTTTAACATTTAAAATAAAAAAAATTAAAAATAAAAACTAATTAAATTTTTAGGTTTTTTTTTAAAGTAGCAAATCCTATTAAAAAAACTACATAACAATGAAAATAAATTTCAAAAAGAAAATTAGTATCAAAAACGTCATCACCATGCGGATAAATCTCCTCAATGCCATGAGGATGGAACCCCCAACCTCTACGTGTTAAGCAAAATAAAAAGAGAAAGGCTGTAGCGACATATATAATTGTTGTGAATAAATGAACTATATTTTTGTACCAATCGTAGAGATGAATCCGTTTCTATAGTAACAATATAAACAAAAAGCATAAAACACTCATGTCAAATTATTGTAGTTTTGAACATTTTCTCTATTTGGAAAAATCAGAGCTAAACCATAACTGTAGGTTTAGCAGTAATCTCAAATGCTAAAGCTGTGCCCTGGTGACTCTAGTATATTGGAGACGAGAAAATATTATATGAATTTGAGGGAGGGAGAAAATTATTAGGTGATAGGTCTATATTAATTTTATTTATTTATTTACATCTAGACTCCTGTGACAAAATACAAACATTGGAGGTTAAGTTAAGGTCGGTCTAGCTCTCTTCGTGTATGGAACTCAGGTTTCCATGTTATTTACGTACGTACGTACACATTTTCTGAATCGTGTAGTAATAATGCATTGACTATCTATCTCTTATTTGGTGACATGGACTTGAGCGACGAACATGGAGATTACTCAGTATAATCCAATTATATTTGCATTCAGAAATGTCAAATCTGAATAATTTTTTCAATTTTGTTCTGTCGAAAATGTGTGGAGACTGTCTTAATTTTATTTTTATAACCGTTCCTCAAATTGCTGTTACTGAATATCCAAAACAACTTTGGTGTTTGTGACACATAATAATTCTATTAATCTTGTAGTTAGCGCCAATTGGCGCTTCGGGGTCACGAAGGGTTCCGTACCATTATCTATGAAAATGGCATAAACATCATATCTGTTGTCAGGGAGTCCCATACAAAAGATATGAAGTCCTAATAATGGGGCAGCCCCTCATTATTATCATTATCAGAGTAGATAAGTTGTATGAGAGCAACCTGAAAAAAAAAACTGTTTTTTAAGTTTTTGTTTTTTCAACGGCAACATGAATACATCCTTCCTGAAAATTTCAACTGTCTTACTATCACGATTCATGAGATAAACCCTGGTGTTGCCCTTTCGGTGTAGGAACTCATGCTCATCATAATTCATTCCTTGTAGGGAGGGGTCTCAAAAATATTTTAAAATACATATTTTAGGCGGTGTGATTAGAATATAAAGAAACCCATGCCAAATTACAGTTTTATAGTAAAAAAGGTCTATAAGCTAGACTACAAAAAGTCAAACATGGCAAAACCATATATGGTTTATCAAAGTAATTGTGTGGGTGCGGTGCTCTAATTAACAAACCTAGACACTTGAAATATGGCATCTAGCTAGGTAATAATGTGTAAGCGAAGGAAAAAATCTGAAAACAAAAGAAAGTTTTTTAATTGTATGGTCTGAAACCGTTATAATTAAGTGGATGGAAGCTTGCACAAAATGTGTATTAATGATTTATGAATAAGCAAATAAATATTTCTATAAAAAGTTATGATATATCAACAAAAACATCAATGTGAAAAATGATAGCCAAGTTCAATGCTCAGTATATTTGATAGTGAACTTCGCCGAAAAAAGTATTGCATCTAAATGAGAGATTACTACTAACTACTTTTGCCTTACTAATTTCTTACTTTCTAACACATGATAGTCAAGTCATTTTTATCGTTCAGGCTGATATTAAGCGAGTATTTTAAGCGTGGTGTGGGTGACCTCGATAGTAATTACTTTAAACCATTAATTTACTTGAACCATTTCACGGGACATCCAAAATATACGCGGGCGACGTCGCGGGAGACGACTAGTAAATAAAAAACTTTGATATTATTAAAGGATTACTGAAACGATAAAGAAACCTTTGTCTTTAATTTAGCTTTCCATATTTGTAATGTTAAACGGAAGCGTGAAACATACTGCGCAGACCCTAGATAAACTGGGAACAGGGCAAGAGAATGATGATGATGATTTGAAATGTTATGAATTTCAGTGTGTAAAAAAAACCATGACAAAATTCTCGTGATGGGTGAACTTTGACTTATATACCTACTGGTTTGTACGGAACCCTAAATTTGAAGTGCCATATCTGTAATGGTCTTCAGTCATCATCAATTGGAAGACTGATGGAAGATAGTAGTGAGACTATAACTGTGTCGACAAAAAATAAACTTAATATAAACCACCTAAATGTTATTACATTACATTTCCTACACCTATGGGTTGGCTGGAAGAGGTATCTTTTAGGGATAAGCCCACCTTTGTTCACATTGTGACTTCTTGTACCTATTTTCTGTACATCTTATAAGTGCAATAAAGAATATAATAAATGTTATCGGATATTCTTTCTTGTTTTTATAATGGTTACAGGTTGCTGGCGTAAAGTGCTGACCAGTCGTGTGAGAATGAAATGCCACTCTTTGCGTTCCTTGTTCTTTCGATAAACGTTTAGACTAAAAAGCATGTATGGTGTACTAAAGAAACCATTTTGTAAAAGTTCTTAGGGGTTCTGCTAGATGGCGTGGGTATGTTATTTACAAAAGCGCATGAAGAAAATTTTGTTCCTTAAATAAACACTAGATGGCTTAATTATACACGAGATTTGTAAGACAAAGTTGACAGAAAAAGTTTTGTGCGGGGGTGCTGGTGGGGGAAGCGCCCCGCACTTTTAACAAGGGGGCGGGGCTTATGAGATAATTTGACGGAATAAGACGGCCTTAATCATAATAACTCAAACCTGTAACTAAATATTACACTGTTTTGTCTCATTCTTTCTTGGCGCTGTCATCATTTGACAGAAAGTGACAAAACAGTGTAATAGCTAAAATAGGTTTAAAAGACCGTTTGAGTTATTATGAATAAGGGGGATAATATTTAAATCCACTAATGTATTGAGAGCACATTCATTGATTATGCACTGTAAAATTTAAGATATAAATAATCACATAAGTTAACGTTCTACTGCTGGGCAAAGGCCTTACCTCAACTATGAGACAGTTAGACTTTACGCGGGCTCAATGCGGATTGGTGGAGGGGTGTTTTCAAGGCAAGCATTATTAAGCCTCTGACTAGGCTTAACGACTAATATCAACCGATATTAGCCGGGACCAACGGCTTTACGCGCCTTCTGAAGCAATGAGATGCTCGTGATATACGTCACTTATACGGTCGGAATGGGCACCCCACCCATCACAAAACGATCGCGCCCTACGTTGCTTAACTTCTGTAATTACTACAGGCGATTTTTGTATGAAAGTGGTAACGCGACAAAGACCCTTACCGTAACTAATTATTGAATGTTCAGAATAGAATATTTAAAAAAGAAACGTTAAAGCAAAGTCAGAGGTACAAGATTAAGACATTACTGTATATTAATAACTCAATATGAATGATTATTATTTGTTTATTAAAATAAAAGCGTTATAAATGTTGAGTTGTATTTTCTTTAATAACATTATGTAAATAATTATCATTCTTTGAAATATACTTCGACAACTCGCCCCTTAGATATAGGTTGCACATCATTCGATTTGATTTTTGGTATGCAAACTTAATATTATAAATTTACTAGTAAAAAGTAATTGTGTCAGTCAAGGATCGAACTCTGTGTCTTACGCTATCCGGGCGCCAGTACACTATACCACCATTTGTGTAGCCACTACACTACAGAACAGTTTCTCTTGTCAAAACTATCTATTTATATTTTTTACCAGCTATTTTGATACTCATCAGGATAGACTAGGTAATAATAATAAATGTTTATGAATCAATTTTGAAGAAAAATTGTATTGAACCGAGGTCTCCGCCGCCTAACCACCTTAAGAGACACAATAAATAAACCCCATTCTTATTTACTAGTCCAACATTGTAAACAATCTTTTTGTTAATATTTAATAAATAATAAAATAAAATAACTATTTAATTTCAAAAGATCTCAGTGTTGAGCGATGAATTAGCTATGTATGTTGTAAGTTTTGTGTGTATATTGTTTTAAAAGCAATATTTTCGCTAAAAAGGAATGTCAATATTGTTTACAATATTCGACTAGTTAAGAAAAACAGACTTTACAAATAAAACAAACTTTAACATGGATAATTTTTATTACATTTATCTTAATCTTTATTACGCGCAAACATTAACATGGTAAAAGCTCATGGTTTTATACATAGTGTAATTTTTGCACAGCTGAAGTATTTAGCCACTGGGGACCTATTTTTAAATCGCTCTACTACGAAATCGAGTTGTTTTTTTAAATCGAAAACCTGGTTTTGACAATCTTAATTCCATGTAGCATATAGATATATTTTTACAAACAACGGCTGAGTTGTTCCATCCTACTTGAAACGGACTTTCTTATAGTTAAAGTAAAATGGTAAAACATCATTGACGGCTCATAAACTGATATATTTATATAGCGCCGAAATTGTGACTGTATTGGAATAAACATTGCAGTATGAGTGTAAATACTTAAGGCCTGTTTCACAATCGACAAGTAAGCGCTAACTAATTAATATACTTACAAATATAGACCCTCATTTTATCTCAAAATAGTGTCATAAATAGAAAAACTATCCGTGCCAAAATTAGCAGAACTATTCATTCGTGTCTGAATAGTAACGCTATATGTGTCAATAAAAGCAAAACTATTCGTGTCAATAATAGCAAAACTTTTCGTGTTAAGAATAGCCAAGCTATTCGTGTCGATAATAGCCAAACTATCGTGTCAATAATAGCAAAACTATTCGTGTCAATAATAGGAAAACTATTTGTGTCAATAATAGCAAAACTATTCGTGTCAATAATAGGAAAACTATTCGCCTCAATAATAGGAAAACTATTCGCGTCAATAATAGCAGAACTATTCGTGTAAATAATTATAAAATATCACGTTAACATTGAATTATCAATGATATTTAATATAGAACCTCATTTCGTATGAAGTATCTGGTAGATAACACTAACCAAAACTTACTGGGACATTGTGAAACAGGCCCTTAGTAGACGTACCCAGAACCGTAAAGACAACAAGTTTTAAAATAAGATACTGAACGGAAAGTGACTGAACAATTTCAACAATCTTACCAACATTTATCTTATATGTGCAGAAGCATAAAAATGAACACCGACTTAATATTCTATGTTATTTATTTACTTCTTACCACGCGTGACAGGTCCATCCATTCTTACCGTAACTAGGTAGAGCTTGTCCAAGCTGAAATGACGCGCCACCCCACTTCTTAATTAGTTGATTTCGATGTGTGAGTGCAAATATTAATAACGACACTTCATCTGTGTGGGAGTGTCAACTGCTCCGGGAATTATGATCTGTATGCGTACGTCACAGTCGACTAGGTAAAGTGTGCGTGTGTGCGTTAATACGATAGTGGGGCGCGTCATTTCAGTTTAGACAAGCTCTATTACGAATATAACGGAACGCAGTATTCTGTACAATAAAACATCGATTTTGAAACACTATGAATAGGAAATTTACAATACACTCACAACCTTTAAAAGGCAAAGGTTGTATTTTCTAGAAACACATACAGGATGTTGTTTTGGTCAGTGACATCCAACCCAGGGATGATAGAGTTATGATTATTCTAAAAAAAAATATTTAAATTATATAAGTTTCATAAAAGAAAACCTCTTCACAACATTCTGAAAAATGGCAAAACGAATGGGGAAATTCGCACCCTCGCGCGTATCTACGAAATACTACGCCGTAGCTAGCTAGTAAGCTACGAAGAGTTGGCGTTGGTAGTTTTGACTCGCTCGCTAGTATAAAAAAAAATATTTTTTTTGGCATCATTAACGTTTGCACAACCACTCCTGCGACGGGGTCGCTGACCAAAACAACATCCGTATTTCTGTAATTAGTTGATAACACCGTGAAACTATGATTCATTTATGTTCTTATAATAAAAACATTAAATAAGGAATCTATACATTTGGATAGCACTTGTTTTATTTTTAATATAAAAGGGTGTTATATTTTCAAGTGCAATATAAAATAATAATTGTATCAATGTATAAACTTCACTACTATGTATACAGTCGAAGATCTGAAGTTTTTGATAAATACATTCTCAAAAATATTAAGTCAAATTCAAATTTTTATATATGAAAAGACTGCACACAGTACATAAATGAATTTATTTTTGAAAAAAAAAAAACTTTTTTAAGCAATTATTTTTAGATTTTTTAAATACGTTTTCCGTCAATAAAATTAAGCATAGAATGCCATATTTTAATATGTGCGCTTTGTAAAGAATCACACTGTTTACCAAAAATGATACATTTAATATCAAAATAGTGCCATATTTTTTTTTAATGGTTTCGAAACTTGCACAATTAGATCAAAAATAATTTGTCGAAACGTTTGATGTAGTGTTTAGCGTTCTTGACTACTATTCCAGCGGTCGCGGGTTCGAATCCCGCAAGGGGCAAATGTTTATGTGATGAGTGCGAAATGTACCAAGTCATGGATGTTTAGACGGGGCCATGGACATTTATAAGTATTTATGGGAGCCGTTCCCGTTATAACCGTTGTCTGGTATTCGTACAACAAGGAAAAAACCTTCCCTACTTCCGAAACCGAGACAATTGGTGTTATGTCTGGCGCATATTAATTAAATTATTTTTAATATATTTTTTTACTAGTATACACAGTTTTGATGGTCGGTCCATAACAAAATCTGAGGATAAATTCGAAATCTGTTCATTCATAAGGCCTCCCCATATCACAATTTTATTTGGAAATACTAAAAATGTATTAACACGTTCCGGGACAGTGAACGTCTACAGGAGTGAAAACAATAAAACATCTATTGTGTCTGGAATAGTGTCCCGGAACGTGTTAAGTTTTGATCGAATTTTCTATATGGTATACTCTTAATATTGTATTTAGGATAATATTTAAAACATTGTCATCTATGGAGTAGACCGTGCCTTATATTACATACTGTATCTACATCGAACCATTTTTACTTACATTTTAATAATTTTGTAATTATTTTAGCATGTCATTGAAATATACACATAACATTAAATACATTAAAAGTTTAAAAACACGTGCATTTTATAGATTTTTTTTTATATTACTAATTTCACCATCGCAAAAAAAAGATATTACTGTAAACATTTGATAAAAAAATTCTCATATTTGAATGATTTATTTAAATGAAGTAAGAATACACCTTAGGCTAAGAGTTAAAATTCAGAATAAAAAAAAGTATATTTGGACAACAGCCCAGTTTTTGTATACTAGAAACTTATAAATGCATATTTATTATAAATAAATGTATATATGCTTATGCGTTCCTTGCAAAGTATTTTTTTTGCTAAATACAGCGAATATATAGTTAAAATGCTGCCATAAATGTATTGATAAATCAATAGTTAATATTTTTATTCATAAAACTTAATTATTAGAATTGCAAGCGATTAGTTCTCTACGCCAAAACAAAACATATCTGTATACATATTATATTACACTGTAATATATCAATATTTACGTAATTAAATGGCACAGAGTTAGTTACAGGTCGTTTGATAAAATCTTTTTACATGTTTAAACAAAATTAAAAGTACTTTTGCCATGTATACATATGAATAATACTAACATTTAGTAATCCTTTACTTTAAATATGACTCTAAAAATTCTTGAATTAAAACATTAAAGTAAAAGCTACTAGAACAAAAATGTATATATTACAGCTTAAGGATAGAAATAAATTGTATACTATAAAATATAAGGGAAGGCACTGACACTAAAGTTAATATTACGACGAATAGATATCTGAACATCTATGGCACGAATATATCTACGTATATTAAAATCAACATGTAAATATGCCACATAAAAGATAGCTCTTAGGACAATTGACTCGAAACTATAACTAATATAATAAAGGTTTACTCTCCACTTATTGCAGGTCACCTGGAAAATAATATATACATTTGTATAATACACAAAAAAATATATACAAGACACTAACAGAGCAGTTGTTTAAAAAATAAAGCTCACAGAGCTGTTTAATATTTTATTAATATAGATTTCAGAAAAAAAATGTTTTATTAATATCTAAAAACTAAATAATAGATGCCATGATCATTAACATTAACATTGCCTCATTTGGTTTCCATTCAGTGCTGGGTATAAACCTTCCCTTTACGCTATTGCTTCGTTAAGTTTTAAAATTCTTGCTTTAAAAAGTGTTTTATTTCCATGTGTTATACATATCTCTTTCCCTTAAAAATTATTTGAATTCAAAAACTTTAATTGCTTTGTTTAATTACAACTGAAAAATAATTCGAATTCATCGAAGGTCTTGCAACTAAAAATTTTTTTTTTTAATATTTTCATCTGACTACTTTGAGCAGCTTAGAAACAGAGATGTAAAAAATAAAGATAATTTAAAAAATATATGTATAACAAATAACTTACATCATTTCATAGTCATGGACTCGTACAGGTTGAACTCGTCGAAGCTCTCAGGGTCGAATGCCCTCATCTGCTCGAACAGGTCACTGTCCATAAAAGTGTTCTCGGTCGGCGCTGGAGTGGCCGCGCTGAAGCAGCTGTTGTTGTTGTTGTTGGTACGCGGGTTGTTGTTGTTGTTGTTGGTACGTGTGTTGATGTTACATTGTGTTACAAAGTGAGTTGTTGTTACGTGGGTTGTTGTTGTTGCACCGTGTTGTTGGGTGGGTTGTTGTTAATCAGTGATTTGTAGTGAGTTGTTGTTACAACGTTTTGTTACGTGAGTTGTTGTTACATTGTGTTTCAAAGTGATTTGTTTTTACATTGTGTTTCAAAGTGATTTGTTGTTACATTGTATTTCAAAGTGATTTGTTGTTATATTGTGTTTCAAAATGATTTGTTGTTACATTGTGTTTCAAGGTGATTTGTTGTTACATTGTGCTTCAGCGTGATTTGTTGTTACATTGATTTTTCAAGTGATTTGTTGTTACATTGTGTTTCAAAGTGATTTGTTGTTACATTGTGTTTTAAAGTGAGTTGTTGTTACAACGTGTTGTTACGTGGGTTGTTGTTGCACCGTGTTGTTGGGTGGGTTGTTGTTAAACAGATGGTTTGTAATGAGTTGTTGTTATACCGTGTTGTAACGACGGTTGGTGTTACCCAGTTTCAGTTGGCGTGATTATGTGTGACGTATTGTGAGTTCATGAGAAAATATGTTATTAGTAAAAATCAAACATTAATTTTTATTACGTGTGATTCAGTGAAGTATAATTATAACGTTATCAGATGTATTCCAATGTAGAACGAAGTTTCCATCCAATGGCAAGTGAATGATGTTATTTTATATATTTTCAAGTTTTTGTGTATATTGTTACGAAGATGCGGCGCCGTTGACCAAGGGATCGGGAAAGAAAGAAAATGCAACACATTAGTGATACGGTCGTTACAAAAACAGCGAATCCTACTTCCTCTCGCCAAAATGTCAGCACAGACAAGCTAAAAGTGAAGTTAAAGCAATTCGTTTGCAATTACAAGTTATAGGATTATAAAAAAAGTATTTAAATAACGACCGTCTGTGTTGCATTTTCGCGACAGGTTTGTGTTTTGTTGAAAAAATGTCTTGCTATGATGAAATAAATAATGGTTGTGTATATTATAGGTAATTAATTAATGTTTGAAATATATACACCACACTTAATAAACAAATTATACAACCTGCCGAAAAATAATATTGTTTTATAAAAAATTAAACTAACAAGACATTTTTTCTAGCAATTAATAAAAATATATATTTTTTAATCTCACATATAATTGTATACAAATACATTGAAAACATACATACATCCAACATTGTCATGTTCAATATTAAATCAGTTATGAAAAACAATGAAATCTAAAAACCTTGCATCCGATTTTTTTATAAATTTCAAATTGCTTTCTGACAAATTTTATTTGTAACTTAGTATGTGGTATCAAATATTTGTCAATACCATTTGAATAACATAATATTCAAATATTAAGTAGTAATAAAAACCTCTGTGTACAAGAATGTATTTTATGTGCTAAGTTCTTTCTTTTTAACAAACTTTAAAACGGTTATCAAATTCGATTGTATATTTTTATGTATGTAACCTCATATCTTAGTCATTTGTAGACCAATTAGATTTTTTTAAAGATTGTTGTTTTTAAATTGTCAACAATTAATAATAAGTAAATAAAAAGATTATTGACAACTGTATACCCATGTGACACGCAATAAAGATTTTGAGTTTGAGTTTAAATTAGTTCAAAGCAATTGGAATCAGATGCAAGGTTTCAAGCAGTCAGCAAGCGAGACAAGCTGATATATCTCGAGACGTTCATATTTCTTATTCTAATATTAACTAGTCAAAATGCCTTACAACAGAATTTGAAAAATACTAACCCTTTATTTATTCTTAAAATGTGACCAAACTGTAGTCTTGTCTAATATAATAAATGTTATACATTTAAGCTCTTTGGATTAGTAAACTAATTTCCAGTTTTTATTAACGAAGATCAAATAAACTCAAGTCAAAATCAACGAGCACATGTTTTTTAAAAGAAAAATAAGATAATTTGGACCCTTTGCCGAAAATAAGAATAAATAAGGTCGAATAAGATCTCCACACATAATATCTAGGCATCAATCGTATAATACGTATAATCGAAGCTTAATTTTAAGTATTTTAGTGTTTACCAAATTCTATTGACAGGCGTACACTTATTAATAGTCACATCCATTATTATATAAATTCGTTAGCCAATAAAATTAACTATACAACACACTCTGAATGCATAATAAACTTTCAATAAAAATAATTGACCAATTTTACAAAATAAATATTAAAAAAACCTGTCAACACAACCTATTTTTTTGGTTACTATATTTCCAAAGCGTGTTTCTGTAATAAAAGTATTTCAATTTTGTGATTTTGCTTTTGGAACTAAATCAAAATGTATATTATTAAATGACGATCAATATATAATAATAATAGAATAATAACTCAGTTTGTGCGTCTCCAATTTAAGCGGAAATATATTTCATTCAATAATAAAAATAATAATTGTCATGTTCAAAAACTGTACTTAAATCATTTAAATTATATTTAGCACCGAATTATACATAAAAAATTGAAGCTAACATTTTCTCATCTACATAATTTTGATAAATCAAAATTCGAATGAAAAACTTTTTTTAACTGATATTTAAGAGATAATCTTAAACCTACATTACCACTTGCAAAACGCCGACAAAATAGTTTTTTTTTATCTCCCTACATCCACACCAAACACACACAGCATTAAGTTTATCATTATTATTATTTTACTAGTAACATTAACATTGAATATCGTAATATCTAAATATAAGTAGTTAAAATATAGTTTAAATACAAGAGAAATGCATATTTGTGGACCCGAAATTCACGAAATTAGACTTTATCTTAAGAGAAATAACAGATTTTGACAGCTAAGCGATTATTTGGGGTTAGTCAAGGTATAAAGCTGCCTTTTGACTGTGGGATATAATATATTAATATATATTTCGATATATGGGATTTAATATATTAATATATACACTATGGGATATATATATTTTCTTAGTTTTGTATGGGATTGTCCACCACCGCGGGGGTTGGAGGGGCGTGCGGGGGGCGGAAAATATATCTTTCTCGAATCGCTCCAAAACATATTATAGCTCGGGATATAAATTATTATATTTCTCAGTGAGAAGGGTTCCATTGTTAATTATGGTGAACGATATCGAGACTATCGAGTAAATCTCAGTATATTAATATATATTTTCAAGTAAATAGGCAGCTTTAAGGTGATAATATTTTTTAACGACATTATTATTTTCCTCAAACTCCTATTACGTACCAATGAAACACTTAACTGTCAAAAAAAAATACAAATCAACGTAAGGAAATATTTAACTAATGCGAATAATTAACGTAAACTACGCAGGGACGGTAATTCGATGATGTAATTTTTTAATCTATATATTTTTTTAATCTTTTTTTTTCTAATCATATTACCTTACTTTGGCATTCTCTAGCCCGAAAGAGACCTAATCAAAATCCAAAAGATATGATTGGGTGTTAAAATTAGCTATTTCAGATTTTAACAGTGTTAAAAAAATCGTTAAAAACCAAATCAATTCACGAATGGATAAGTAATAATGAATTTACTACGAATTTTAAAGCTGGTAAAATCTATTTTATGTCTGTGCGCAGTCGTAAGTGCATAAAAAAAAAATTTCTCCAACCATTGAATTTTTCCTATCTAAAACGCCTTAAAAAGGCCCTAATCATAACAAACTACCGATGTTAATAATTATTTCATTAACAAGCCAATAGCGTGTGTAAACTTAATATTATTAGTTTTAAAAGTTCAGAAATACAATAATGAAATATAAATAGTTTATTTAACACTATGCCTCTTAATATATAAATGTGGTATATTTACCACATTGATGTTATTTTCAAGAAACCGTATATTTTATTTATGTTTTCATCTTCTATTCTGGTCAATTCAGTTCATTTTTGAAAGAAGTGAAAAATCAAGTAAATTTCTGTATTCTCTTGTCTAAAATATTTGTAAAGTTGTCAAAATTGACAGTAAGATTTTTTTTTTTATATACTGTCGTAACGAAATAAATGCAGGATAGTTATTTTTAAAAAATACTGATCAGTTTTGGTCGAGTCCTGTACCAATGTATATAAATAAAAAGACATCAGTCAAATTGTGACTTATGTGATTTTTTCGCCTCGAAAATCTCGTGGTCGTCATTACAAATTTAACGCTAAAAAGTATGTATATTTAATTAACAATAATACTGTTTTTATTAGCCAGATCACAATATAATACAGGACGAACGTGTAGGACGGTGTTTAATAGATATTATGAATTCATGGATTTTTTTATAGTAGTTTTTAATTTGATATTGTAATTGACTTAATATGTCACAATTCATATAGCCAAATAATATAATATTGTAGACATTATTCAGTACATTTATAATTTTAAGATGAATATTTAGGATAAAGTAGATAATATTGTATATAAACTGTATAATATTAACCCTCATTCGTCCTATTAAATATGTTTTAATTAATTTATACGTATACTTCCATAATACTTGAAATAGGTAACACGTTAAACGAAGTTTTTAGCAAGTATAACGTGAATATATAAATGTATACATATAATGTTTTTTAGCCACAAAGTCATGAAATAGAAAATATATACAATCATAATAACATATGTGCGTCATCAAACAATCTACAGTATAATACTTAAATTCGTGATACTAAACACTGATGATTAATCCTAAGTTTAACCCTATGATAGAACAGTTAGCATAAAATGCCCTGAGGCTCGGAAAACAGTACTTTGGCCGAAACCTATCTGCGGATTCACTTAACTACAGACAAGGGCTGGACGCTAGAAATCACGGTCATAATATTTGAGAAAATACAGGCTGACTTTAAAAACATTGGCAATATTTTAAACTAAGAACCTACTCACGATTTATAGTCCCTTCCACATATTAAAATGCAAATAAATTGATTTGATCAAACCGAGAAATATCATAAAGTTTCACTTATATTTCCGGGATCTGTTTAGGCGGAGTAATTTTTTTGATACTTTCATATTTTTTGTCAATTTATGAAAATCTTTAACTAATTTTTTAGTTTAACTTGAAGCAATAATCAATTTTAAAGTGTTTAATATAATTTTTCTCGGTTTGGTCAAATGATAGTTTATAACAATTGATTTTAATTTTAATATGTGGAAGGGACTATGAATCATGAGTAGTTTCTTAGTTTAAAATATTGCCAATGTTTTAAAAGTCACCCTGTATACATATTTTAATGTGTCGTAATCGTAAAAGGGATTCAGGATACTTTTATATCAGCAAAGTCTTTGTGGTACAGCAGGCTATAGTTTGTATCACATTTTTATTTTAATTTATATACATGACCAAAATTCTAACTCCAGCCCAGAAATATTGCACTTAACCTAACAACATTTTGAGACCGAAAATTGACAACATTCTTTTAGATATTTTAAAAATATATATCTTCTTACAACTGCAGTATGGTCGGTCCACAGCTAGAAAAGAAGTTGTCGATATATATTGATATGTATATACTAAGTCTTATTAGTATACAATGTGTATTTTTGAAACATGATCAAACGAAATGACCCAAAATTATCGAAAAGAAAAATTAGTTTTTTTTTAGCTAAACAAAATTACTTTAAAAAAAACATCGTTTCTTGTATCGTTGTCATCGTTTCAACGTGTAATTTTTTCAAAGTAGTGTCATTTGAAAGCTACACAGTTTATATAGTTAATAAGATAAAAAAATCTAAAATTTGTGTTAAAAAGTTCCTTTTCTTTTGCATTTTTTATCTAACATAAAAAATTACAATAATTTTGAGTCCAGCACATTTCGTTTGATCAAGTTTCGAAAATACACATTGTATAAATCAACTGATACACAGTATAAACTAGTCAATAAAGTTCGAAAATGCATAGTAGCCTGAATCAAATTGGACCACCTATATTGAGAAATTAACTATCATTTTCTAGTAATACTTCATAATACAGAACCACATTTTTGACATACATTTTAAGACGCTTATTAATAAATGTATCAATTGATTTCTTACGAAGATTGTTTTTCATAGAAACAGTCGACTTTCGATCCACTAAAGTGGTCGAAAATCAAAGAAGGAAGCACTTTTTTTCAAAGTCTAAGGCACTTTCGAATTTTGTATAAAAAAAACTTAAAATAAAAATAAAAAAAACAGGATGTGACTATTAAAAACTTATAGTAAAAAAATAAACCTAGCTTTAAATTAAGAAGTAACCAAATCTCGAAGCGAAGACGTTAGAAATCTATCATGTACCTAATGAAGAAAAGAAATAAAAATTAAATAATATTTAGGAAATAAAAATATGCAAAGTAATAGTTTCTCAGCCGATATTCGAAGAACGAATCAAAGTTAGTGACGATAATGTCTGGTACGCTCAATGTTCTTTGTTTTTATGTAAATAAATAAATGGAGCTTTTAAGGTTTGTTCCCACTGCACCGTACCATACCATGACCGTGCTAGTAACGTGTCAGACACGAAAATCAACACGATACGCTCTACCTAGCCCACTGAACGGATTGACAGCGTTCTGGCTCACCGTTATATAAGGTCAAATCGTTTTAAGTGATAATATTTAAACAGTGTCTTTGTAAACATCATAGAAACAAAACACTGTCATTGATTTTTTGGAAAATCGAGATTTCATTTTTAATATTTTCTTTAGCAAAGACAATATAATTTTTTCAAAACAGCACCCTGACAATTTAAAAAGTTATCTACTTCATCGGCTTCGCCTCTCTCAAGTCAATGCCCAAGCCTTCTTTTTCTCTAAGCTTAACCTCAATTAATAAAAAAATAAAATCTGGAAAAAAAAAATACCTTTATCTCCAATTTTCTCTAAAACCCCAAAGTGTTTTCTACAAAAAATGATTAAATTATTGTGCTGGATCAGCCCTTTAAATATTATCACTTAAAACGAGGTGACCTTATATGGACCGAGAGCGAGAACATATTTGCCGGTGCTGACACGCTCCGTGCATGACACGCGACTGTGTTGGTCGGTGACGGAACGGTCTAGTGGACAAGGTGTCATGGTTTTCCTATATTTTTTTTGTTTAACACGTTCCTAGCACGGTCATGGTATGCTACGGTGTAGTGGGCTAAAAGCAGTGGTTAAAATTTAGCAGCCCAGATAATGCTTATTTGACGTTTTCAATTTTTAACGAAAAATGTTGACAAGTTAGAAGCCTGACCAAGTCAGACCAAGTCAGGAAGTTTGAAAGCGATATAATTTAGTCGGGTTATAACTTTTATTTTGTGTTGAAGAACGTCGTATGAAACACGTGTGCCTGTGACCATAATATATGCGGCTTTCTTACTTGTATACAGGGTGACTTTGAAAACATTGGCAATATTTTAAACTAAGAAACTACTCATGATTCATAGTCCCTTTCACATATGCAAATGAAAATCGATTGTTATAAACTATTATTTAATTAAATTAAGAAAAATCATATAAATAAAACTCTTTAAAATTGATTATTGCTTTAAATTCAAATACTTAATTAGTTTAGATTTTCTAAAATTGACACATAATATTAAAGTATCAAAATGATTACTCCGCCTAAACGGATCCCGGAAATCGGAGTGAAACTTTATGATTTTTTTCGGTTTGATCAAATCAATTGATTTTTATTTTAACATGTGGAAGGGAATTTAAATCATGAGTAGGTTCTTAGTTTAAAATATTGCCAATGTATTCAAAGTCACCCTGTATGATGGTCAAGTGAGCACACTCGTATCGTAATGTACTATCGCCACTGACCTGCTGTGCGCGCCGGGCGAGTCGCGGTGCGAGTCGGGCGAGTGCGCGTAGGCGGCCAGCGAGGACATGTACGGCGGCAGCGTGGTCACCAGCACCGGCTTCACGTACCCGTTCTTCAGCATCTCGTTCTCTGCGGCAGACGGGGTGGTTAGATAATAGACTTACTTAAACTAAACTTATGCCAAAAAGGCGGTCACTCATCATAAAAATTACCATAGCTACTGGTACCGAAGCGGTAACCCATATTAGTATACTCAGGAGAAAAGGTACTCAAAAGGTGGTCACCCATCATACTTAAGCCACATCTACTGTTGCTTAGTAGGAGCGGTCACCCATCCTAAAGTGACCATAGCTAAAGTTACAGGCGGAGACCCGTTCTCATCATCATTATCAGCTAAAATACATCCACTGCTTAACCACCTCTCCCACGATTTTCCAAAGCGACCGCTTGCGAGCGGTCTGCATACAGTGTGATCCTGCGATCTTAACAAGGTCACCTGTCCCGTTCTATTGAAGCCAAACCTAACTTTACATAGTAGGAGCGGTCACCTATCATAAAGTGTGGTCACTTAACTGGGGTTGTGTAGTAGGGGCGGGTACCAATCCTTCTAACCAGACATAAAGTTAATCAGTAGGGGTGATCACCCATCCTAAAGTGACTATAGCCGAAGTCAGTTAGTAGTGTTAGATACAGGTTACTGGACTTACTTAAACTAATCCCCTTATTCATAATAACTCAAACGGTCTTTTAAACCTATTTTAGCTATTACACTGTTTTGTTACTTTCTGTCAAATGATGACAGCGCCAAGAAAGAATGAGACAAAACAGTGTAATAGTTAAAACATGTTTAAAAGACCGTTTGAGTTATTATTATTAAGGGGGTATACTTATGCAAAAAACATCTTTGAGGAGGTCACCTATTATAAAAATTACCATAGCTACTGGTACCGAAGCGGTAACCCATACTAGTAAACTCAGGAGAACAGGTGCTCAAAAGGTGATCACCCATCATACTTAAGCCACACCTTTAGCGACATCTATGATCTACCGCTGTCACTACATATAATCGCAACACGCTGACTCGGCTCGACACGACTAGATGGCGCTGTTAGTCGACGAATGGAGACTGAACCGCGATATTAAAGATTTAGATCGAACCTAACTACAATATGAATAAACCAAGACGGTGAACATCGGACCTTGGTCCCCGGCCATAACACCCGGTCGGTAGGAAGCGCTTCCCTTTGCCTTCCTAACTCAATTGCATCAAACACCTTCGGTTGCTTAGTAATGGCGGTCACCCATCACAAAGTGACCATGTAGTAGGGGCGGTAACCCATCCTGAAGTGATCATAGCTGGGGTCGCCTAGAAGGGGCGGTCACCCATCACGAAGTGACCATGGTTGCTTAGTAGAGGCGGTCACAAAGTGACCATACCTGGGGTCGCTTAGTAAGAGCGGTCACCCATCCTAAAGTGACCATAGCTGGGGTCGCTTAGTAGGGGCGGTCACCCATCCTAAAGTGACCATAGCTTGGGTCACTTAGTACAGGCGGCCACCCATCTTAAAATGACCATACCTGGGATCGCTTGGTAAGAACGGTCACCCATCCAACTCCGACCATATCTTACTCACCGGGCTTGGTGTAGTACTTGGCGAAGACGGCGTCCTTGGCCACGTTGGGGTACAGCTGCTGCAGCTGCGGCAGGTCCAGCACGCGGTCACCCATCCAACTCCGACCATATCTCAACTCACCGGGCTTGGTGTAGTACTTGGCGAAGACGGCGTCCTTGGCCACGTTGGGGTACAGCTGCTGCAGCTGCGGCAGGTCCAGCACGCGGTCACCCATCCTACTTAAGCCAGACCTAATGTTGCTTAGGAGGGAGGGACGGTCACCCATCCGGTGACCATAGACGAGGTTGCTTAGTACAAGCGGTCACCCATCCTAAAGTGACCATAGCCGAGGTTGCTAAGTAGGGGCAGTCACCCATCACAAAGTGACCATAGCCGAGGTTGCTTAGTACAGACGGTCACCCATCACAAAGTGACCATGGTTGCTAAGTAGGGACGGTCACCCATCCTAAAGTGACCATGCCTGGGGTCGCTTAGTAAGAGCGGTCACCCATCCTAAAGTGACCATACCTGGGGTCGCTTAGTAAGAGCGGTCACCTATCCAACTTTGACCATATCTCAACTCACCGGGCTTGGTGTAGTACTTGGCGAAGACGGCGTCCTTGGCCACGTTGGGGTACAGTTGCTGCAGCTGCGGCAGGTCCAGCACGCGGTCACCCATCCTACTTAAGCCAGACCTAATGTTGCTTAGGAGGGAGGGACGGTCACCCATCCGGTGACCATAGACGAGGTTGCTTAGTACAAGCGGTCACCCATCCTAAAGTGACCATAGCCGAGGTTGCTAAGTAGGGGCAGTCACCCATCACAAAGTGACCATAGCCGAGGTTGCTTAGTACAGACGGTCACCCATCACAAAGTGACCATGGTTGCTAAGTAGGGACGGTCACCCATCCTAAAGTGACCATGCCTGGGGTCGCTTAGTAAGAGCGGTCACCCATCCTAAAGTGACCATACCTGGGGTCGCTTAGTAAGAGCGGTCACCTATCCAACTTTGACCATATCTCAACTCACCGGGCTTGGTGTAGTACTTGGCGAAGACGGCGTCCTTGGCCACGTTGGGGTACAGTTGCTGCAGCTGCGGCAGGTCCAGCACGCGGTCCGCCAGCGAGCGCAGCATCAGGTCGCGCGACGTGAACGGCTGGAGGCTGAACACTTCGTTGCCCTCTGTTGGGAGAAAATGCATTTGTTAGAATAGGCTCATCATCATCTGATTTAAGGGCTAAGCTCTTGTCGGTGGATAGGCTAGTTGACTAAATTTCAAAAACTAGATACTACCTTACATTAGAAAATATATTGATCAAAAACCTTGTTATTTAAAAATAATTTGACATTTAAATTATTTATTTATGATCTGAAAAAATCAATTTGAATGGACCTCAAAAACGCACGAACTGTCATGGCGTCCTAAATGACGTCACTTCTTAGCAAAATACTATGGAGATTTGTCTATGATAGCAGAAAAAGCCCGCCATCGTACAAGGTGTGACGTCACATCCCCTGATAGGCGTTTGCGATCACGTGACCAAATGTGTATTTTGAACTTAATTGGTAGTAACAAGATTAGGTTCTTAGTTTAAAATATTGCCAATATTTTCAAAGTCACCCCGTGTAGTGAGTTTTGAGTTTAAATCTAATTTTTTAAGAAATTTCAAGATTGTTTACAATCTCTGACAAGCAATGAAAAACGGACTTAACAAAGACCATTTACCTCCAGTCCAAGCGATGGTGATCCCGCCAAGCTCTGAGTCGGAGAAGCGGAGCAGGAAGGTGCCGGGCGAGCATTTGGACAGCAGTTCTTCGGCCTGCTTCTTCTGAATGAATCCCATGATTAGGCTGCAACAAATATCGTGATATAATGGGGCTGTTCTTAAAAATACTGCTAGAAAATTATAGATGTGTATATGGACACAAGCGTTCTAAAGAAATCCTATACTAAAAGCACAGAATTCCCTTTGCCTTAATTTAATTAGGCTACGAAATTCATCGATCATTCACTCATTTAAGTAACATACATTACTATAGTATTATTATTAGTATTTAATATAGTAGATAATAATGTTAAACATCTTTATTAAGATATATTATTAAGAAGATTGTACAATTGTTTTTTGTCCGAAATAAAAATAAAATAAAATTACCACCATTCTTCTACCCCCTCCCTCCTCCTACTTAATATAAAAAGCTTCATTCCCAAAATCAAAAAACAACGACAGATGTAATAATAAAAACCTGTAAAGAAACATAACCCTAATTTACTGCAGTCGGATTAAAAGTCCAAAATTTTGTCTCCATTCTTGACAAAAAGTACCAGGGCGTCATAAGAAGACAAGAGCTCTTAGAATATACCAAAGACTAATCTCAGTATGTCGGTACAAAAGTACCAGGCTAGCATAACTTATAAGGAGATGTTATCGAACGCAGAAGCTACTAATAGTCCCCCTAGCCGATTTCGACTACGGTGGCCAGTCACAACGACTAACCGACTGCGCGGGACATATTAAAGTGCACAAGTGTCTGCGCAAACACAGGTGCACTCTCTATTCCTTTCACTCTCATAGCCCGATGGGACAGCAATCTGACACGTCCGGAGAGAGATCAGGCGCAGGACCAACGGCTTTACGTGCTTTCCGAGGCACGGGGGTGAAACACCGCCAACTTCCAAACTCCGGGCTTCCCTGAGAATTTCTGAACAGAAAAACCCAGGTACATATTTTTGGCTCGACTTTAAAATGCGACCCTCTCACCGCAGCGCCACCGAGGCAGTCAAAGTCAAAAAAGAAGCTACTAAACACATGCTGAATGTATGTAGATGGCAATTAGAACACAAATTCATCCATCATTCACTCATTCTTCCATCGTGACCTAAATAGCAGACGACGTAAATCACTCGCACCATTCCCCCAACAGCCACACGGAAATGGCCCCTATTCTTACACAGATAAGGTTTTTGCCCACTCCACAAAAGCAAACCAAGACCGTGCTAGAAACGTGTCAGGAAAAAATCTTCATTGTATTGAAAACTATGAAATCTTGCCTACTAGAACGTCCCGTCACCAACCAACACCGTCGCATGCCATGCACGGAGCGTGTCAGCACCGGCAAAATACGTTCTCAGTCCATATAACAAACAACGGTGAGACAGAACCCTGTCAATCCGTTCAGTGGGCAAGGTAAAGCGTATCGTGTTGCTTTTCGTCAGACACGGTCATGTTATCGTGCAGTGGGGTTAAAAACCGTTAAAATCCACTCACCCGTCACACCACAGCGTGCGCAGATAATCCCTGGTGACCTTGATGACCATGTAGAACCACTCCCAGAAGGTAAAGTTCCTCTCCGGCAGCGCGTCCTTGCAGAATTGGGTCCATGACACCATCATCGCGTTAAGGTCAATGGTATTCATGGGCAGACTCGTCCTGGGGACAAGGCTGTCAGTAAATACAGTATAGCAGAAGACGGGGGTCTTCCGATAGGTCATTTAAATCTTTTTGAATCAAATAGTAAAAAAAATATGATATTATCATAAGTAACTAGCGGTCCCAGCGAACTTCGTTTCGCCCCCAGCCCCGTCCCGCCCCAGTCCCGTTTTACGGGAATTTTCTTTGATATAAACCTCACGGAGCCTAGACCTTTCCAACAAATGTAAAACCGTGGAAATTGGTTCGTGCGTTCTGGAGTTATAGCGTCAGGAATGAAAACCCGACTTTTTTTAATATAGTAGATAAAAAAATCCTTAAAAGATGAAATAAGAAATCAAAAATTGCGCACGGGCGGGACTCGAACCAGCATCTTTCTGGCTAACCGGGCCAACTGCTCTTCCAATTGAGCTACCGTGCTGTCGGTCCGACCGCGCGAAATTCTTGGTTTCTTAGGGATACGTCATTGCGTGACGTTAGTGCCATCTACCCGTCTGTTAATGCAACAGCGGTCTTCACCACAATAAAAAAAAAATACAATAATAATAGTCGACGAGATAAGATAACTTTTTATTGAACAATTTAGGCGGTCTTATCGCTATAAGCGATCTCTTCTAGACAAGTAAAGAATAACCCAAAAAAAAATTGGGTTTCCATTTCATGTGTGGGAAAAAATCACTGAATAGATAAATAAGGTTAGAAACGTTCTGACAGTTCGCTTGTATGAGAACCTGTGTCGCCGGTGGGCGGTACGGCGTTGTTGCTGCAGTGCTAAAAGCACCAATCAATGAATCAACGCATCAATATCACAAACCAATCACACTTTCCACAAAACCAACTACCAATCACAGAGCTACTAGCCGTGGAACCAACAAACATCGTACAGCTACGATCATTCTTTAATGTCAAAATACTAGTGATGTAGTATAAGTCGATAACTTTAATTACCGGTGTAATGTATTTTGGCAATATGAATTGAAAAAAAAAAAACATAAAATGTAAGTTTTTGAGTAGTATTTGGATAATTTTACGGCACATTTGATCGCATCAAAGGGTTGTACAATTACCTTCCGATAGAAAACAATAAGAAAAAAAAATGTATTGTTATACTTTACTTGAAATAGAGAAAATTAATACTTTTACGTATTGCTTAACATTAATAATTTGATTTAAATAATATTAAAATAAATTAATATTAACATATTTTTTATTTCATTTTTGACAATAATTTGACATGTCCGAAAACGCAATGTTTTGACACATGTTTGTGATTGATGTTGCTCTCAAGAAGAGAGTTTATTAACATTTTTTTTTTGTTTCAACAGAATAGTTATATAGCACAGTTTACCACAGCGACCGGTCGCAAGCGGTCTACTGTGTCCAATGCAATCCTGCAATCTTCAGAAGGTCATATTGCCGGTGGACATCCACGCTCTGAAGGTCTGTTGTCGAAGGGTGTTCAATGTGAAACTTTTCTGCAAACATTTCATGGGAACGGCCTTTAGGTGTTGTTGATTATGATAGGGTAGATATCTACATGGCACAATAGCAATAGCCTACTCTTTCTAGCATCCGAAATAATTACATATAATTGACAATAGGCGTAGAAAGTATTTCCATATTGTTGTTTAATAAAAAGATAATATCCCCGTATAAGTTTGAAAAAACATTTTTTTATTAATAGCAAACAAGAAAAAATAAAACTAAGACATGCAACATATAATAGCTCTACGTGTTGTGTCAAAAGACGTAAAATACATATAACATTTATCTATAATATATGAGTATACTAATTAAAAAGCTGGATGTTTTTGTTTGTTTGTTTGAACGCGCTTATATCATAAACTATTCGTATGGTTATAAAATATGTCAGATACATTTTTAGATAGCATATTTATAAGGGAAGACTATAGAAGTACTCGTAGTAATGCGTATGGGCTTATAAAAAATCTATGATTTATGGGAACGGTAAAACTTAGACGCGCGAACGAAGTCGCGGGAGGGCGCTAGTTTGTTATAAATAAATACTAAACAATATTTATTTTAACTAATTAATCATGTTTTAATCTCCTAAAACATCAGTAGGGAAATTACCATTTATCGATATTTTTACTATGCCGTGAGCTACATCCCTATCGTTGTGTACGCAATCGAACCAAGCAAATTGGATGCGATACATTGCGTGCTAAGGTAGCAATTTTGTTAGTAATGTGCGTGCACAGTCATCAATGAGTATTTTTTAAATACTTGGTGCAACAAAATCGCTGTTCCTGCAGAATTTTACTGCAACGCTCTTGTCACGCGACTGAAGTACTGCTCATGCTCATATGCTCACAACAAGCTCACCTCTGCTGCACTGACCGGGGCATTTCTAACCTTATTTATCTATTCAGTGGAAAAAATAATGACATTAAAGAAGGGCTCCCCTCACCTTAAATGTCATTATTTTTTACTTTTTGTAGAAGAGTTGTAATTCGGTTAACAGGATACACCTACCTACCAAGTTTCAACTTTGTGATGCTTATAGTTTCAAAATTAAGTGGCTGTGACATACGGACGGACAGGCAAAATCGTATAATATAAATTGCACTTGTAAAAAGACAACTGTGAACCTGTGACAGACGAGGAACCTGTGTCACAGAGTCACAGTTGTCTTTTTACAAGTGCAATTTATATTATTAAGTTTGTATGGTGACAAAACACTATAAAAACAAAAATAAACTAAAAATCGTATAAGTTCCCAAAAAAACAAATAAAGCTGGTTAAACCATATAATAAATATGTAACTATTGCCTACTTGTTTTACAGGGAACTATGTCGAGACTTCCGCGCCAGGTGGGCAATAATAACTGTCACTGGGCATTCACTCGTTTCCCCTACTTTTTAAAGACTCCAAAACACTTACCTAAATATCTTCTCGGCCAAGAAGCGCAGGTTATCTTCAGACAAGTCCCCACCAGACGTGGCGGAGTAGAACTTGATGCGGAGAGTCTCCGCCAGCTGACCCCAGGACACCTGGCGACAATGTTTGTTGTTAAACATGTACGTAGTGTAATAATATTTATGAGGACTTAATGCTAAAATCATTCTGCCAGTCAAACCTTTAGGTCATGCGGAAAGATGGCAAAGAAGTTACTATACTATGTATGTTATGGACGTCACGCATGTGTAACGTGATATAATATACTATGTACTATAGGTAGACAGCTTCATTGAGACCTCGCCTGCGGGGCGGCGGGGCGCGGGGGGAAACGAGAGCGCGGTCAAAACATTTAGAGGAACTATCACGCACCTAACACTTACATAGCGATATCTAACATACAACCAGCGCCATCTATCGTCATCTACCGGAACTACAACGTACCTTATCTGGCACGGCGAAGGGCACGCGCCCCGGCGGGGTGAACGCGTTGTCCCAGGTCACGGTGGCCCAGTCGTGCGGCTCCTGGCTGCTTTACTATACTATGTGTCTAATCTAATTGAACTTAACACATACATCGCGTGGTCTAACATACAACTAGCGCCATCTTTCATCATCTAGCGGCACTACCACGTACCTTATCTGGCACGGCGAAGGGCACGCGTCCCGGCGGCCTAAACGCGTTGTCCCAGGTCACGATCACCCAGCAGTTTTGTCCTGGTTACTGTATTATACTATGCATCGTATCTAATAGTACGTAACACTAATACAGCACGATCTAACACACAACCACCTTGCAAAGGTAGCAGGGTGGTATTGAAAGATACTCATTACGCAGCATGATCTAAAACGCAGCAGTGGCATCCAGCGGTAAATACTGATACTAATAATGGTAATACACCGGGTATGATAAGGACTGCATCGGACGAAGACTGTAGATTAGTAGTGTAGCGTGATTTAAAGCAAATTAGCCCCATCTAGCGTCGAGTAGTAAAACTAGCATGCCTCAGATGCTTAGCGCTATGTCTCACGCAAACTTTTGGCTGTCTGTCCTGTTGCCACATCAATATATTGACAGTTGATTATCAAAGATGAAATATGAAACCAAAAATTGCGCACGGGCGGGATTCGAACCAGCATCTTTCTGGCAATCCGGGCCAACTGCTCTTCCAATTGAGCTACCGTGCCGTCGGTCCGACCGCGCGAAATTCTTGGTCTCATTGATACGTCATTGCGTGACGTTAGCGCCATCTACCCGTCTGTTTATGCAACAGCGGGCCAAGTAGTTATTCTTTAGTTGATTATCAGGCAAAATGTGACACATACGCGTTGCTATATTAAACGGATCAGCGCCGTCTATCGTTGACAGCATTTTATCAGCGGCAGTGTGGCACTTACGAATCGCAACCTAAAACGTTAAAGCACCATCTAGCGCCCACTTCAGGAACTATCGCTTTCTGTACACTCATATCGCTAAGTGTACGGTAACTCTCACGCAGCGCGGTCTAACATACAACCAGCGCCATCTATCATCATCTAGCGGCACTACCACGTACCTTATCCGGCACGGCGAACGGCACGCGACCCGGCGGGCTGAACGCGTTGTCCCAGGTCACGGTGGCCCAGCCGTGCGGCTCCTGGTTGCCGTGGACTATGACCACCACAGGCAGGGATAGAGTCCACACCTGGGGAATGAATAATGTATGTCAACAACACCAACAATCAAAACTTTGTTTATTTAGTGCGGCAAATACGCTATTTCACTAAGGAATAATGTGTCTCCCTTTGACCAAAGATGCAGCGTAGGACGTCCACCGATAAGGTGGACAGACGAGCTTGTAAAGATCACACTGGATGCAGTTTTTTTTTATTTATTTAATCATTTGTTTCAGGCAACAAAGGTCCATTCAATATATACCATAAAGACTAACATAAATATTTAAACAATAACACAAAAAAATACACTATTTTGTCGGCGTAGTGTTGCGCAACTTGGTGTCAGGTAGCCGTCCACGAAACCGACGATATACGTCACCCCTTATGGGAGACGCCCCCGTCATATTTATAATTCCTTACTTCGAAGCCACACTGGGGCTTGGGGTGTTGTTTGGCGCTAATTAATTTATTTATATTCATCATTATGATCATCATTAACAGCCAAAGGACGTCCACTGTTGAACATAGGCCTCTCCCACGGTTTTCCACAGCGAACGGTTGTGAGCGGCCTGCATCCAGTGTGATCCTGCGATCTTCACAGAAAAGTTCTAGATTGGAGACCCTTCGGCCGAAAGCGCAGCGTAGGACGTCCACCGACAAGATGGACACACGACCTATACATTATTCATATTTATCCCGGGTTTGATTCCCAAGTCGGGGCAAAAATATATACCTGGGTTTTCTGTTCAGAAATTCTCAGGGAAGCCCGGAGTTTGGAAGTTGACGAGTTAGAGTTGGAAGCGGAGAGTGAAAGAAATAGAGATTGCACCTGTGTTTGCGCACACACTTGTGCACTATAATATGTCCCGCGCAGCCGGTTAGTCGCTGTGACTGGCCAACGTCGAAATCGGCTAGGGGGACTATTATATTATTCATTTTAAATGAAAATTTAATTTTATCATTATAATAGACTAGCTTTTGCCCGTGACTTCGTCCGCGTGGAATAGTGACTTCTTTCTCCCGTTTTTTACACATTTACCACTATATATTTGCTCCTATTGGTCGTAGCGTGATGTTATATAGCCTATAGCCTTTCTCGATAACTGGACTATCCAACACAAAAAGAATTATTCAATTCGAACCAGTAGTTTCGGAGATTAGCGCGTTCAAACAAACAAACAAACAAACTCTTCAGCTTTATAATATTAGTATAGAATTCAAATTAAAATTTAATGTAATAATTATAATTAATTAAAAAAAAACAATTTCACCTGGAAAACCAGCTCCCCGCCGCCAACGTTGAACTGCGAAGTGAAGAGTAGCGTTAGCTTCTCGTCCATCACGCTCTCCGTGCCTTTCTTCTCCGCGCGCTTGATCTTGCGCAGCTGCATGTTGCTGTGGAAGTCATAATAATAGGCTAGTTGACCAAATTTCAAAAACTAGACAATACCTTACATTAATAAATATATTGATCAACAACCTGATTATTTTTTTAAAATATTCAACATTTACATGATTTATTTACGATTTGAAAAATTCAATATGAATATGCCTCAAAAACGTTCGAACTGTAAAGTAAAGTAGAAAGTCTTTTTTACAGCAAAATACTATGGAAAGTTGTCTATTATTATTATTATTTATTCATGGAAAACAAAACAGATCACAATCATTGAATTACATTAGAAACGTACATAATGGTGTTATACTAGATAGTAATCCTAAATATGTTTTCACGGCAGTTACATAGTGGTTTGTCTTATAGTAGATAATACACAACAGTTAGAACATTCAAACAAGACATGGTGATTATTTGTTTTGAACATAGCAGGCACTGAGCAGGCAACAACGAAACAAAACATCGAGCACAGAAGGAAGAGGCTTTATCTGCTGTCTATGACAGCAGATAAAGCCCGCCGTTGTCCAAGGTGTGACATCAGATCCCCTGATAGGCGTTTACGATCCCGCAAGGGGCAAATGTTTGTGTGATGAGCACGAACATTTGTACTTAAGTCATGGATGTTATATGTATTTAAGTATCTATGGGAGACGCCCCCGTCATAATCGTTGTCTGGGACTTCGTAACACAAGGAAGATAACTTCTTACCACAAAACCGGACATTTGGTGTGTTGTCTGGCGCATATTTTATTTATTACGAGTCCCGCCCCGGCTCCGTTTTATGGGATTTTTTTTTTGCTATAAACCTCACGGAGCCCGAGACCTTTCAACGAATGCAAAACCGTGGAAATCGGTTCGTGCGTTCTGCAGTTATAGCGTCAGGGAGGAAAACCCAACTTATTTTTATATAGTAGATTATTAATTTACTAGCTTTTGCCCGCGACTTCGTCCGCGTGGAATAGTGACTTCTTTCTCCCGTTTTTTACACATTTACCACTATATCTTTGCTCCTATTGGTCGTAGCGTGATATAATATAGCCTATAGCCCTCCTCGATAACTGGACTATCCAACACAAAAAGAATTATTCAACTCGAACCAGTAGTTTCGGAGATTAGCGCGTTCAAACAAACAAACAAACAAACTCTTCAGCTTTATAATCCTACTACTATTATAAAGGCGAAAGTTTGTAAGTATGGATGTATGGATGTTTGTTACTCTTTCACGTAAAAACTACTGAATGGATTTGAATGAAACTTTACCACAATATAGCTTATACATCAGAATAACATATAGGCTACAAGTTTTGAGGTTTCTAATGTGAGGTCGTAAAAAACACAATTTTTTGCGCTACTAGACGGGACGAACCTGAAGTCCACGCGAACGAAGTCGCGGGCAAAAGCTAGTATTAGTATAGATTTAACCGGAAGCTGACGTTGAGCTGCCGACTGGCGGCCTGGTACTCCATGACGCCGCTGTTGTTCAGGATGTCCCCGCACTCCGCCGGCTGCTTGCCCTTGCCGGCTTGCGTCTCGCTCTTGAGCAGGAGCTGGGCTTGCTGCTCCGAGATTATTGCAACCTAGGGAGGAAATAAAGCTATGTTAAATAATTTTGCAAGATTTGTTAACACCTGGACCCCAAAAGACCCCCCATTGGCCGCTTGCCAGGTCAATTGCCAAATAGTCGCTCTGCGGACCCGATACCGGGTCATCATCGGGTCGGCTCTTTTGTCTCAACTATGCTTTTTAGGGTTCCGTAGCCGAATGGCAAAAAACGGAACCCTTATAGTTTCGTCAAGTCTGTCTGTCTGTCTGTCCGTCCGTATGTCACAGCCACTTTATTCTGAAACTATAAGCATCACATAGCTGAAACTTGGTAGGTAGGTGTATCTTGTTCACCGCTTTCCGATTCAGATACAAAAAGTAAGAAAAAATAATATTTAAGGGGGGGCTCCCATACATGTAACTAAAACCAAAAATATTTTTTTACTCAAACCTATGCGTGTGGGGTGTCTATGGATAGGTCTTTGAAAATGATGTTGAGGTTTCTAAAACCATTTTTTTTAAAAGTGTAAGGTTTGAGATATAGACGCTTCCAAAGTGGTAAAATGGGCGTCCCCCCCCATCTAACTTTTGAACTAAGAAAGTGAAAATTTTGAAAAAAATATATGATGTAGATCTCAACAAAAACTTGCAACGAAAATTGGTTTGAAGGAGATCGAACCAGTAGTTTTTGAGATATTGCACATTTTTATCAACCGCAAATATAACTTTGTCTTTCATACAAACACTATGAAAAACAAAGTTATTTTTGCTGTCACAATATATTGTGATGTTTTCGTTAAGTGAAAGTAAGTGCACCCTGAATTCAGTTAAGTGTGGCACGGAACCCTTAGTGCGCGGGTCCGACACGCACTTAACCGGTTTTTTTTCACATACGCCCATACGCCATACGCCCGGATAGCGTAAGACGGGGTTCGATTCCTCGTCTGACACAGTTGCTTTTTACCAGTGCAATTTATATCTCACCTTAAGTCAATAATAATAGATAATATAAACTATTTTACTAACAATTTATATGAAATTTTGTTCTGAAATAAAATATTTGAATTTTTATAAGTCAAAGTCATCAATTCTAGTAACAAAATACATTGTGTAAGTAAATTAAATCTTATAATGAAGAAGTACAGTCACCAGCACATCAGACTATACGGGGTGACTTTGAAAACATTGGCAATATTTTAAACTAAGAAACTACTCATGATTCATAGTCGCAAAATGAAAATCAATTGTTATAAACTATCATTTGATGAAACCGAGAAAATTAATATTAAACACTTTAGAAATCGGAGTGAAACTTTATGATTTTTCTCGGTTTGATCAAATCAATTGATTTTTATTTGAATATGTGGAAGATATTTGTTTTTATAATGGTACATATTTGTTGAAAAATAGTCCTTATTTCAACAGCATAAGACACCGCAGTGTTTAGCTTGACGCGCTGTCCGTACATGACCTAGTACAATCCAGTGTAGTATACTCACGCTCACTCTGGGAGGAGTCATGTAGACGTTCAGCTGACCACCCACAAGCAGGCGGACCGTAGCCGTAAAGCTGAAACATTATTTAAAATTCAACACTATAAAATCTGACGGCAATGTTGGTCAGGGGGCGTATTGCTATACAGTTTTGACAGATAAAACGCTCTGATTTACTGTCAAATTAGCAATTATTATTGCAATTTCGCATTATATTGATAATATTACTATAATATAACAATATAAAGATTAATATTCATACCATTGTAGTATTATTATAATATCATTATATTGATAATATTCGTTTACACTGAGTCTGAATTGAACTGCCTCGGAATTGAACGGATTAAGTTGGATCGCAATACGCCCCCAGAAAACAAGTATCTTAAATATAGAACTAGACAGTAACTCTAAGTATGTGGGCACAATATGTATCAAATATAAAGAAATGAAAGAGGGCGAGACTTTAGTGTGTTAGTAATATTTGCTAAGAAAAATCAGTATCATCTAATATTAGTTTGTTTAGTACTACAAAGAATTTAAGTAACAAACGCAAATAACAAAAAATAAATCAACTGGTTGAACTAAAGTTAGTTAGGTTAATTTGGCAATTTTTTTTAAAGTTTAGCTAGACTACATGAAAAAAATTCCTAAGAAGGTTGCTTTTATTCTGATGACGGGGAAATCCAAGGAAATCACGCGTTGCGTTGCATTGCGTATTGGCCAAAATGTGGAACGAACTTTTTTTAACGTTTTTATTATTTTCTATTTTTAAAATCCAAGGAAATCTATATGCTTTTGCGTTACGCGTTGCGTTGCATTTCGTATTGGCCATACTCACCGCGTGTTGGTCTTCATGACCTGAGGCGGTTGTTTCTCAATGACGAAGGTTGAAGTCACCAGGGTCGACAGCAAGTTGGTTACCTGGTTACAAAAAGGTTTTTGAAATAAATAAATGTACATATATCAACTTTTTTCCGGTCTATCCATATCCACCAAACTAGAAGCATAAGCGCGATCACACTTATTTTTATAAATTTTAATCTGCTATTGTTCCATAGGCATGCCTCGGGGGCCAATTTTAAGACCAATACTATATATTCTTCTTGCCTTAGGGGCCTATTTTGGGACCAAAACTATACATTGGGCACGCCTCAGTCTCAGGGGTTTATTTTAGGACCGATACTAAATATTGGGCATGCCTGAGGGGTCTATTTTGGGACCGATACTAAATATAAGGTATGTTTCAGGGACCTATTTTAGGACCGATACTAAATATCGGGCATACCTCAGGGGCCTATTTTAGGACTGATACTAAATATTGGGAATGCCTCAGGGGCCTATTTTAAGACCGATACTTTATATTGGGAATGCCTCAGAGACCTATTTTAAGACCGATACTAAATATCGGGCATGCCTCAGGGGCCTATTTTAGGACCGATACTAAATATTGGGCATGCCTCAGGGGCCTATTTTGGGACCGATACTAAATATTAGGCATGTTACAGGGGCCTATTTTAAGACCGATAATAAATATTGGGCATGCCTCAGGGGCCTATTTGGAAACCAATACTATATATTGGGCATGCCTCAGGGTCTATTTTGGGACCGATACTAAATATTGGGAATGCCTCAGGGGTCTATTTTGGGACCGATGCTTAAAATTAGGTATGTCTCAGGGGCCTATTTGGAGACCGATACTTTATATTTGGCATGCCTCAGGGTCTATTTTTGGACCAATACTAAATACTGGGCATGCCTCAAGGGTCTATTTGGGACCGATACTATATATTCTTACCTGCTTGCTCATATCATCCAGCATCTCAGCTAGGTGCGGCTGCCTCAGCTCAGGAATGGTCTTGTTGTTGATTCTAGAGGCATTATTCACTTGCTGCCGACTCGTCCATATCAGGTCGGCGAGGAGTTCGCACCATTCTTGAATGGTGTTTAGATTGGATTGCATGGGGACGCCGTTGCCGCTGAGTTGCTGCTCGCGTTTCCATCTGAGGATGGTAAGAAAATACCTTAATTATAGGTACTTGATATGAAAAAAAAAGTAAATTTAGCCTGTAAGCATTCCACTGCTGGGCAAAGGCCTCAAATGTGAGGTAGTATGAGTCATACTCCACCACGCGGGCTCAGTGCGGATTGGCGGAGGGGTGTTTGCAAGGCGAGCGACCAACCTTGCTGTCAGATTTTATCAAGCCGCCCATAGGACTAGCCTTAACGACTAATAATGCTGTCGGTCCGACCGCGCGAAATTTCTGGTCTCTTAAGGATACATCATTGCGTGACGATTCTATTACCATTGAAATAACTCACTTGATGAGCTCCTCATCCAAGACCTGGCTCTGCAGCTGGCGAAGAGTAGCGATGTTTTCCTTCATGTGGTCCGCTAGTTCCAGTTGGGACTGGTTTATTTGGGCCACCTGTGACAACAAATCGTATAGGTCACCTCGTTTTAAGTGATAATATTTAAAGGGCCGATTCAGCACAATTTTTTTTTTGTAGAAAACACTTAGGGTTTTTATCCGCTAGTTTTTGAGAAAATTGGAGACTAAGGCAATATTTTTTTTCGGATATTTTTTTTATCGGTTATTAATTAAGGCTAAGATTAGAGAAAAAGAAGGTTTGGGCATTGAATTGAGAGAGGCAAAGCCGATGACGTAGATAACTTTTTAAATTGACAGGATGCAGACTGCTCACAACCGGTCGCTGTCGAAAACCGTGGGGGAGGCCTAAGTTGTATGAACCCTCTGAAAATCAGTGTCGTGGATGCATCTTGCTGCCACGATTAATGCTGAGAGGGGTGCCTTTTCGACTCATTCTCGATGTTAATGTTAAATAAGTGTGTGTGTCTGTTTATTGTATACGTGTTTACGAGTCAGTGTATTGTATATGTGTTTGTGAGTCGAATAAATGTATTTTCTTTCTTTCTTTCTATGTTCAGCAGTGGACTTCTTTTGGCTGATAATAATGATGCTTCGGTGGCGCAGCGGTTAGATGATCGCATTTTAAAGCGACGGCTGCGCCAGAGGTCCCTGGTTAGATCCTAGGATCCGGCTAAAAATATGTAATTGTCCATTATCAATAAAAGCTTTCTTTCTTTAATTCTCAGGGAAGCCCGGAGTTTGGAAGTTGTTTGTGTTTCACCCCCGTGCCTCGGTGCGTTGGTCCTGCGCCTGATCTCTCTCCGGTCGTGTCAGATTGCTGTCCCATCGGGCTATGAGAGTGAAAGGAATAGAGAGTGCACTGTGTTTGCGCACACACTTGTGCACTATAATATGTCCCGCGCAGTCGGTTAGTCGTTGTGACTGGCCATCATAGTCGAAACCGGCAAGGGGTCTATTATTATTACTAATAATGATGACTAACCAGCACGTTAAGCTTCCTCTCCATCTCTTCGATCTGAATACGAAGACACGCTTCCAAATCCCGACGCTCAGGCGTCATAGGCCCCGCTTGTTGCAAGTAGGTGATGTGCCCTGAAAAAAAAACAATTAAATTTTTTATTTCAGATATTAGTTCATACATTTTTATCATTAAAAGAAAATTAGCCAGCCAGCAAAATCTACTATATAAAAATAAGTCAGGTTTTTCTTCCTGACGCTATAACTCCAGAACGCAAGAACCGATTTCCACGGTTTTGCATTCGTTGGAAAGGTCTCGGGCTCCGTGAGGTTTATAGCAAAGAAAATTCCCATAAAACGGGGCTGGGCGGGACGGAGCTGGGGGCGAAACGAAGTTCGCTGGGACCGCTAGTTAAAAATAAATACAGTAGAAGCCCGATAGTATACGATTATGTCGGAACCCAGCTAAAGGCGCGTTAAAAGCGGGAAATTATAAAACAGAATGAAATGTTTACATGCAAGAATCGTCATTTATGATCTATTTATAAGAAACATGATATAATTTTGCTGTAAATAAATAAATAAAAATACACGACTAGTAGTAGTAAAAAAAATAGCGGTTTGGGTTCTTTATACTTCCGAAACTAACAAAAAATAAAGTAATAATATTCAAAGTTCTCATACAACAAACGCGTTTTTTAATAATATAAAAATAATAATAAAATAATTTATTTCAGGTAACAGGCACAGGTGTACAGACCCATAATTTTGTTAGTAAAATATAAATAGTAAAATAAAAAATATATTATTGTCCTTTTTTGCTCGATATGAATAATGTCAACATTCAGGCACTTGAAATATTCACAAAAGTTGTATTTTTATTTAAATATTAAGATGATGATGAATAAAAAGACTTTTTAATTTTTTTTGTATAAAAACTGATGATAAATAAAAAGATTTTTTTTATTTTTTCGTACACAAAAACGCAATTTTTTCGCCAAATTTTTGCTCACAATATTAATTTAGTGTACCTTCGTCACTTGGCCGGTTTTTATTTATCCAAACAAGGCTATGATTTTGGTGTTTCAAAGCAATTCACACAAAACAGAAAACAATAAAATCTCACCCTTATTCTTGATGCACTCATGGTACTGGATCGAGAACGACTCCATATTGGTTTGCAGGTTGCGTATCTCGTCGCTGACGAGGTTCACCTTTTGGCGGACTGTTTGCAGACCGGTGATCAGCTGCAACAATACAGGGTGTTTAAAACCGACTTCAAAAAAAAGAGGTTGTCATTTCAACCTGGGGACGTATTGCGATCCAACTTAATCCGTTCAATTCCGAGGCAGTTCAATTCCCACTCAGTGTAAACGGATATTATCAATATAATAATTATACTACAATGGTATGAATATTAATATTTTTATTGTTATTATAATTATAGCAATATATTATCAATATAATGCGAAATTTCAATAAGAATTGCTAATTTGACAGTAAAGCAGAGTTTTAACTGTCAAAACTGCAACGCAATACGCACCCTGTATGTTAGTATGTACGTTTGTATGTTTGTTCGCGACTATCTCGCGTTTGGTTGGACAGATTTTGATGCGGTTTTCAGCTAAGTATTTGGTACATTAAGCAGGAGGTTTTAGTTACTATTGTTGTTCAATCAGGTAAATTATAACTTAAATAATAACTAAAAACGACGAAAAAACTTATTCTTAAAATTGCCTTAAAAACACGGCGATAAAATAAATGAAAAAAAAAGTTATAATTTGCGGTCTACAAATTAACGTCGAATTATTAGAGGACCTAGTTATTTATACTAGGTCCAATCATTTAATTTAATAACACATGACCGCCTCTAAACCTAGTGGTTAGTTCGCTGACGTATACAAGCTAAACAGCGTGTGGCCTGTAATAGTAGCAACAATTTTAGTCAATGTTTCTACAGAGTGTAGTTACCTTGACCTAGTCATAGTGCTCCAAAATGCTTTAACTCAGATATATAGTAATCCAAAGTTATCACCAATCAATGTATATCAAAATCACTAACTCGTTGTAGTAAATGACAATGTCAAGTTCTATGACTGGACACATTTGTTTGCAATACATTGCTGGTTCGATTTATTTTGTTAGAAAATATATTTTTTTTTTTCATCATAATACTTTTTTACCATTTATTGTCGATTACTGGTAACTTAAAGGGCCTATATTTGAACTTTTTGCCCCTATTACAGGCCACACCCTGTATAGATTTGACCTTTATTTTCTGTCTGCAATAAAAAAAAAAATAGTAACACCGTTAGAATAGTTAGATACGGGATTGCTCCGACTTGACATTGACTCCGTGATCATGGCGCTTGCAACGGTGCCGAAATATCGGAAGCTCATAAATAATAAGGTACATGGTACCAATCCCGTATCTCTCTATTTTAATGTTAGTGACTATGAAAGTTTAAAATTGTTTCACCGTTATACCACATACTTCGCTATACTTTCTCTCAGTTTGCGGCGGCGCGTACTGCGTGCCCATAGCGCCTTGGATCACCTCCATCTCCAGAGCGAGACAGCGGCGCATGTACGCGTACAGTTCTTGCGGCGCGTGGCTGGACAGAAATAATATTGAAAAATCGGCCAAGTGCGAGTCGGACTCGCGCACTGAGGGTTCCGTGCCAACTTTAACTGAATTAGGGATTCTTACTTCCGCTTAGCCAAAATACCACAATATTTTGTTGACCGCAAATATAACTTTGTTTTTCATAGTGTTTGTATGAAAGACAAAGTTATATTTGCGGTTAATAAAAATGTACTATATCTCAAAAACTGCTAGTTCGATTTCGCTCAAACCAATTTTCGTTGAAAGTTTATGTTGAGATCTATATTACATATTTAAGCGTTAAAGAGGATACACCTACCTACCAAGTTTCAGCGGTGTGATGCTAATAGTTTCAGAATAAAGTGCCTGTGACATACGGACGGACAGACAGACAGACAGACAGACAGACAGACTTGACGAAACTATAAGGGTTCCGTTTTTTGCCATTCGGCTACGGAACCCTAATTAAGGTGGGTTTAGACCAATCGAACAAAGAACTAGAGCTAGAACAAGAACGTTCTCTTTTGTTCTTCGCGGAAGCTCGATTTGAGCGTTTTACTCCAAAATATCGAGCAAGCGTTCTTAGAAGAATATTCGAATCGAACTCGAACGAATGTTCTCTGCGTAGAAGAATTTAATGAAGTGGGGATGGTATGAGCATTCGCTCGTCTGATTTAAATGGGCCTTTATAGATACTATTCTACTGTAATTCTTCAAAAATTAAAAACCTGATGCCAGAAATCAGTGTTGGGCACAGTTTACTACTATTGTGTAATCTAAGCACTAACTATGATTATAAAAGTAGTTAGATTACATGTAACAACAAGTTATCCAGTTACAAAAAGAAATCGGTTATCAGATTACCATTTGTTCTTAGAAAACTTTTTTTTTGATGATATGTTTAGCATATCAAATGATACGAACTTCTATTTCTACTAGGTCCGGTCATTTGGTCTGTATGCATCTCTATAAAATCACAAGACATAACTAGTATTAATTCAGAACCTAGTATAAATACTAGGTTCGACTTGATCGCTGACCTGTACAGCTGATTGATATTCTCAGCGGCCTCTAACAGCTTCATGCTATTTACAAACATATCAAACGATACGAACTTCTACTAGGTCTCGTCATTTGTTTTTTAAGCATATAAATCACATGTATAAATACTAGGTTCGACTGGATTATTTACCTGTACAGCTGATGGATATTCTTAGCGACCTCCAACAGCTTCATACGCGTGACGAACATATCGCATGACATTAACTTCTATTTCTACAGGTCATTTGGTCTTTATGCTTAACTTTAACACGTTCCGGGAAGTGAACGCCTACAGGCGTGAAAACAATAAAACATCTATTTGTGTCTGGAATAGTGTCCCGGAACGTGTTAATATCACATGACCGGACCTAGTATAAATACTAGGTTCTATCACTGACCTGTACAACTGATGGATATTCTTAGCGGCCTCCAACAGCTTCATGCGCGTGACGAACATATCGGATGACAGTAGCAGTTCCGCGTGCGCGTTGATCTCGTGAACTAGTTCCTCGACGAAGTAGCGCTGCTGCTCTTCCGGTTCCGGCGTCCTGTATACAGGGTGGGTATGAAATTGTGTTTCGAAATATAAGTGTATTTTGACTAGTTAAAGGGAAGTTTCGGCAATAAGTTGTTTTAACTAATGTTACGAATTTTTTTTTAAATACTTTTTTATTTAATACGAGCATTCAGTCTCAGTCAGTATACTTTTATTATTAATTATTACATTAAATATAATTTAAAAAAAAGTCGCAAAAAAACGGCTAAACAGAGTTTCATGAAACATGGCTAAGAAATACTCAAGAGAAAATTATCAATGACATAAAAATAAAACTAAACGAAAATCGTTCTTGGGAGCTACGATACTACAGACAGATACACAAACAAAGACGTTGAAATTATATAACACCTCTTTTTTTGCGTCGGGGGTAAAAAAACAAGATAAATTAAGCCAATTAGTTGGGTAATTGTTTACAAAATATTATGTCATTTTCAGAAACGCAAGACCAAAATTTCGCTCGGACGGTTAGACAAAGGTTGCGGGTTCGAGTCCCGCCCGTGCGCAATTTTCGGTTTCTTATTTCCTATAACAATGTGACTGTACATTGTTATAGAATGAAATAAGAAACCAACCTGTACCTGCATGTCGATTCACTAAGCAAATGACAATGCTGTCTCGAGAACGACAAGATAGTTTGACGATTTTCTATTACTTCAACATTGAGCTGCGCATTCAGAACCGTCAAGCTATTCTGAAAGGCGAAGTCTCAATGAAGCGGTTTACCTATAGTGAATTGCTCCCCTGTACTGTACAATGTGACTAATTCTCACCAGATCCGTGTCTCGATCCATGCCGCGAGACAGTGCCGTACTTCTATCGGGAACTGGTCCACGTAGATTGCACGAACCTGAGAAATGATAATGATGTTATACAGATGATTTTTATAGTTACATACGCGATTGCTACCATGTACCTTATTATTTATGAGCTTCCGATATTTCGGCACTGTTGCAAGCGTCTCTTAACTGAAGAGTCTCTTCAGTTACTCCGTGATCATGGCGCTTGCAACAGTGCCGAAATATCGGAAGCTCATAAATAATAAGGTACCATGAAAGTTTAAAACAATATACAGGTGATTTTTGATGTTAATATAAGCGCAAAAAAAAATGAGAGTAATTCGCTAGTCCATTGGTTTCCAATGTTGTCTAGGCTCCGACCCAGCTAATACAAGTTTACAAACTCGGGACCACCTCTTAGAAATCGGACTGTTACCAATGTGAGTATGGCTCGGTCGGTTGGTGGCGTGTCGTTCTACAGCCAGGGCCCACTCAATATTAGCTCGCGACGCACCAGTGGGTGGCTACCCATACTTTGGGAAACCCTGCGCTAGTTTTCTAATGACTTCTCAAAAAAAAACCAAAAATATGATTACATATGATTATGGCTGTCGAATGTCCAGAGGGACATGAAGTGCCTCGGCCTCACGGAAGAGGATACCAGCCAGCGAACTAAATGGCGCCGCATGATTATGAAAGCTGACCCCGTGTGACGGGAAAAGGCAAGGACGAAGAAGATCCAAGATTTGTAGTTTTAGTGGAAAATACTCCACCGACAAGAGCCCTTTTTGATGATGACGAGACACCCTGTATTGTTGTATGACTCACCTTCTGCAGGCTCTCAGGAGGGAGCTGCTGAGCTCTGGCCCAGAGCGACATCTTGCGTCTGTGGAAAAAAACAAATCGAAATCAACCCACAATTTCGAGAAATCTACTTTTTTGCATGTACAGTCATATCAGGTTATCCACTTTTGTTTCAAACTAGCCCTTAATACAACTGCATAAGATGCCGCAGTGTTTACCTTGACGTGCTGTTGTGCATACTTTCCACAGCACAAAAAAATGCATCCATTTATTTATTTATTCTTAGGAAGATTTACAGTTTTAATAATCACTATATTAGCCTCTGTGAAAGCAGTTGGAGCAGGTCTACGCCCAAAAGGCACTGAGTTAGGGGACATTTTGTGATTTATAAGTCTTATAAGAACATTGAAGTGTATGTTGATAAAAAAAACCTAAATACTTTTATTTTAAAACATCATCTATCTGTCAGCAATTATAATAATATGTGTTGATGCTTACCAATTTGAATATGTTCTGTCAGATAAATCTTTAATTATCTGAAACAAAATATGGATAAATTTGAACAAAAATATATTTACGCGTTAATCTCCGGAACTACTAACCCGATTAAAAAAAAAAATAGTCTTTGAGATGGCTTATTTATCAGGAAAGGCTTTAGGCTATAGAACATCACACTGCACCGAGAGGTGAGGGAGCAAACTCAAATTAGATTAGTAAAAAAATATTTTTAATTCTTTACCTTTTATTAAATAAATATCCTTGGACATTTCACACAGCGCCATCTGGTCCCAAACTAAGCAAAGCTTGTACTATGGTAACCAGACAACGGTTATAAACATACTTAAATACTTTTTTTTTGTAAATACATACATATTATACCACCACCCAGACCACTACAAACAGACATGTTCATGCACACAAATGTTTGTAATGTGCGGGGATCGAACCCGCGACCTCTGGCGCAGTAGCCAATTTCTTAACCACTGCGCCAAATCGGTCGTCAAAAATTAATAGCACCATGTCTTGTTGAATAGATATTGATAGCTATTTGAGGTGTGTTATAGATAAATGAGATAGTGCAATAGCCTTCCCTAATTCATAGTAACTCAAACGGTCTTTTAAACCTATTTTAGCTGTTACACTGTTTTGTCACTTTCTGTCAAATGATGACAGCGCCAAGAAAGAATGAGACAAAACAGTGTAATAGCTAAAATAGGTTTAAAAGATTGTTTGAGTTATTATGAACAAGGGGGTTAGTATAAAACAGACCAACTATAAATATAAATAAGATAAAAACTACAATTTTATGTTGGCTCAAAAGAAGTTGATCAGATTTATTTTTATTTTTATTTAATCCCTCTCATGATTGTAAGTAAGTAAGTAAGTAAGTCTTTATTTCCTAGAATACAGTTACAAAGATCTTAAGAATTTCACATGTCCAGTGCATTGTAATACTATTTAGTAAGTATCTTTCTAATAGTAAAAAAATAGTAAAAAAAATAGTCTTTTTACTGTATGTGAGATAATAACAAAATTGAATGTGCACATACATGAACGCTAAATACATACATTATGATTTTGTTTTGACTGTGTGAAAAAAAATGTGTCAAATGGATCATTTGTTATTTATTTCTCAATGAATAACCATAAAATTAATATTTCTAAGGGATAATATGGATAGATATATGGATAATATGATGGTGTAGTGCATCGGGCATGTTCGCGGATGCGCAGGTCGACAGTTTCCCGACAATACTGCGTAAAAAAGCTGGTTCTTTGCTCAGAAGGGTTCGCGGCAGCCGCAACAGTGTTCTGGATGCTATAGCCAATCGTGGGGACTGTCCACTTATTGGCAAACTCATTCACCGTGTAAAATCTATTGCGACTTACTGTGTTTTCTGAATTGTACTAACATAGGATATAAGCTATTGTTACTAACACTCTGGATCTTGTTGTCTGAATAATAAATGTTTTTTTTTTTTTTTTTTTTATAATAATTTTATGTGAATAACTAAACTACAGTTAGTCATTCTTTTTTACATTATTAACATCTTAATAAGCATAAAAAAAAGCTTATGACAAGATGAAGTAAAAAATATTATACCAGTCTTGATTCATACCTTGAGAACGTCCAACTGTACCAATTTCATTGATATTTTAGATTTTTTATTTACTCGTAGAATGTTCTTTTTAAATAAAAGATGTGCATGATTGAAAAGTACGCAAAAGTATTAATTAATGTATGAATGCATTAAATCCTTATAATTATGTTTGAGTAGCCTACACAAGTTTACTAATATTAGAGTTCAATTAAAATCTAATATTTGATGTACTTTAAGTGTCATTTTGTGATAATTTAATTATCAAGTTTATAGTATGTGTGGTTAGATGGTAATTTAAATATAAAGAAAAAATATAGAAAACAACATTTTGAATTAACATACTCCATTATCTTTGTAGCAAGTATTAAATAGATATGTTATTAGCCCAAACATGTGTAATATGACATATAAATAAACAATATACCAATACAGGACAGTTTAATACATAACACAAGGAAATTATCTAGTTAAACGTACGCCATTCCGAACAACTTCAATTCACCAAGAAACGAGAATAAATAATTAATCAAAACAAAAAAGAGTCAAAGAGTTACCTAGAAGTTGTGTGCTCACTTTTTAACTGCGTATTGTCCGAGGAAACTGCGATTATTCACATACAAACACTTGTTTTAACTTAATTTTACTGTTCTACCCCTGGTTTACATTCAAAGGCCCACGATTTTACCTGTATCGAGCGAATGAATTCCCCATTCCCGTCCGCAGCTAGCTGTTTCCGAGAATTTTGTTGATTACACACCAACACACACCGACTCGCGCTCCTCACAAACACAGGGAAAGGATTTTAATTTTAGCTGTATCAACAAACAATGACCTTTAGGTACTTACTTTGTCTTTGATCGGCAGGACAGTATCTAGCTTGCGATTTGCACGTTATAGGATTTACATGATAATTACACGATAACTAGTAATTACGCGTCAAGGTGTTTTAATTATTTAATTTGTACGAAGTACAGGCCGGCGCACAATGACGCACGCGAGCGATAAAAAAAACACCATACGATACGACTTACGTCATTATCAATTGGCTGTCAGTGTCGTTTTGACATTTCGGTTTGACATCTGAAATGATACCAGGGTAAAGAAGTTGACTTTCGCTCTCGCTCGACGACTCTACGAGTTGTGTTCCTTAAGCCTATTTAGCTATTTTATATTATTTTGTTGTGCAACCACTGGAAACGAAAAGGGAAGGGTGATGAAAATGATATTTATAAAAAAAGTTTATTAAGAATTAGATTTGTTTTTTAATATGAGCTTTTTAGCCTTATTTCTTAATATTGTATTCATGTAAAAGTATAAAAAAAAATAGAGAATTTTCCCACCCATTTGTGAATAGTCTGTGACTTTTTGTTCAAAAATTCAAAATTATTTATTTGCCATTAAATAGGGTATGTACTGTAGGAGCATCATAATTTCACCCAAATTACTCTCGACCTACCATAAACGCACTTCAAAATACAAACCATGATTGGTGCCGAACCTCATCTCGAACGTTCAACTAACCAGAATCGGTGCTGCTACAATAGCGCGCGTGGCGACTGGTTTTACAGTTTTACAGGCCGGCGCGCGGGCACCGCATCGAGCTCCGCGCGGCAGTCGCGACACGGACACGACGGCGAATGCACGCCAGTTTTTAGCTAGCCCCTCTTCCGCTCGGAACGTCTCGATCTATCGCGAACTGCGCAATAATTATTTTAGTGCATATTTCTTATAATTTCTTTCTGTGTTTCTGTCCTTTCTTGATCTATCTTTGTGTAACTTCATTCTACTCTTCCTTCTGTGTAACTTGCGTGTTTATGAACATTACAAATCGTTATTTCAAATTGTGCCAACGGTTTTATTTCAAATCATTTAGCGTAGGTCCCCTGTAGCTAGGTACTCACCACACTCACACACAATCGCCGCTATAGGGCTACCTACAACTGGTGACCCCGAATAAAGAATACGGTTTTAATAAAATGTTTGGAGGTGAAGATGAAGATCCACCGGTGGCGGAGCAGCAACAGGCGAGAACGGCAAACGGCTCAACGGAAGAAGATGGGCGTAATTGCGACGTTTTTAAGGTTGGCGTGAGAGTGCCGCCATTTTGGCCAGATGAACCCGAGCTATGGTTTTCGCAATTGGAAGGTCAGTTTATCCTTTCTAACATTAAAGCAGATACTACCAAGTTTTATTACGCTTTATCGCACCTCGAACCCTGCTACGCTACACATGTTAAGGACGTCATACGCTGTCCACCCGCTTCTGGAAAATTCAATAAACTTAAAGAAGAATTAATTAAGCGCTTGAGTGCATCTAAAGAAAAGAAATTAAAGCAGTTATTCATGCATGAAGAGATGGGCGATCGCAAGCCTTCGCAATTTCTACGCCATCTTAGAAACCTGGCGGGCCCATCCGTTACTGATGATATTTTACAATCATTGTGGACAGGACGCTTACCTCATGCTTTACAAACTGTAGTTGCCACACAATCTAAGATGCCCTTGGACGACATTGCAGAATTGGCAGATAGGGTTCATGAGATTGCTACACCTACACCTTACCATAGCGTTGCGAGTACTTCAGCTTCATCAGCATCCAGCTATGACAAGCTTAATGAGCAGATTTGTGCTTTAACGAAGCAGGTGGCTAAACTTACTTCTGAAGTTCACAGACGGTCCCGATCGCCGTTCGGTGCACAACAAAATGGCCGCCGTGACCGCAGCCGCCAACGCAGCCAGTCTCGCAATCGCCAGCCTCCGCCGGATCATCCTCACTGCTGGTATCATTTTAATTTCGGTCCTAGAGCAAAGAAATGCAACCCACCTTGCAATTTTTCGGAAAACTCCACGGGCAGCCGGAAGTAGCGGCCAACGACTGCCCTGCTACTACAGGCCGTTTATTTATTACCGATCGCACGACTAAAGTACAGTACCTTGTTGACACAGGCTCGGACTTGTGCGTTTATCCACGATCGGCCACCAGAACGCCCTGTACTAAAACTAAATATGACTTAGCCGCAGCTAATGGAACTGTGATACATACCTATGGACCTCTGCAGCTGCACCTTGACCTTGGGTTGAGACGTACGTTTTCTTGGCAGTTCGTTATCGCTGACGTATCGAAACCTATAATAGGCGTGGACTTTTTGAGTTATTATAATCTCCTTGTTGATTGCAGAAATCAGCGAATCATTGATGGCACTACATCATTATCAGTGGGAGTACCACGACTGCAAATTCCTGAGAGCATAGTATCCATCAAAACAGTATCGGGTAATAGCGAGTACCACGACATCCTTCGTGAGTATCCAGAGGTGACCCGGCCAGCAGGTATTTTTCACAATGTTAAGCATGATACCGTTCATCACATAAAGACGACGCCAGGCCCACCAGTACACTCCCGACCTCGTCGCTTGGATCCAGTTCGACTCAAGGCTGCAAAGAGAGAATTCGACGAAATGCTTGGTAATGGAACGGTCCGACGCTCCGAGAGTCCATGGTCCTCACCATTGCACATGGCTAAAAAGAAAAACGATGAATGGAGACCCTGTGGAGATTACAGAGCTCTAAATTCTCGCACTATCCCAGACAGGTATCCAGTTCGTCACATACATGATTTTTCGCATCAACTGGCGGGCTGTACCATCTTCTCAAAATTAGATTTAGTAAAAGCATACAACCAGATCCCGGTGCATCCTGACGATATAATGAAGACCGCGATCACCACTCCGTTCGGAATGTACGAATTTCCATTCATGGCGTTTGGACTACGTAACGCAGCCCAGACTTTTCAACGTTTTGTTGACGAAGTTCTTCAGGGCCTCGAAAGTTTCACTTATGGGTACGTTGATGACATTTTGATTTTTTCCCCCTCCACTACCCGGCACATAGAAGATCTACGCAGAGTGTTAGATCGCTTAAAGCAGTATGGAGTACTGGTCAACACTGAAAAGTGTGTTTTAGGTCAAAACGAGGTAACATTTCTGGGATACCGAGTTTCCGGTGCCGGGGTTCAGCCAATACCAGAGCGAGTCAAGGCAATTCAAGAGTATCCAGCACCCAAGACAGTAAAAGAACTAAGAAGATTTCTTGGAATGCTAAACTTCAACCGTCGATTTGTGCCCAAGTCAGCTCAACTGCAAGCCCCACTTAATGCTTGTACCGATGTACATGACTGTAATTCATTTAATAAATTGAGTACCTTAATGTGATCGCATTATCTTTGTTTTTCCATGCTTTCATTTCCTTTTCCCATCCAAAGATTGCGGGTTCTTGCTGAATTCTTACTCTTTATTTGAGTCTGTTTGCTGTAAACACGAACATAGAGTTAATCTTAGATTTTATCTACCATAACGCAGTTCGTATTTTCTCCCTAAAAAGTCGTACTGTAGACATTAAACTATAGGCATTACCTGCCTTTCTACTCTTCTTATACTTTTACACTGTATTTTTGGTTCATTGTTGTTTTCTAATCCTTTTTGAACAATATTTATTGTGAATCTAAAAATGTCAAACTTTCAAAGCTCTGTTATTCTACTTTTCTGTACATAATACTGTAAAAATAGCTGTGTTTTACCTTTGTTTGCAATTTTCCTTTAATTTGCATTGGGTAATGATTAGTTTTCCTTATTAATAAATAATTTGCTTGATTTTTGACATTTTTTATCTTTGTTGACATGGTTGTTATGACAATATCTTTCAAAGTCTGACAACTTCTATCAAAGTTTATTACTTTTTCGGGTTTAATCCTCTTTAAACCATCAGTATTCATGTTCTATTCTTGAACCTACCTCGTTCTAAATTTGAACGGCCCAGGCCCCTATATAAGCCTGTACTTTTTTCATTCAATCATTCAATTACGAGCTCTAATCTCGAACAGTTTTCAATACTCTACATTTTTCTCAAGAAGTCTTGAAGAACCGCCGGTGACTACTGAAACGCCTCCTCGCACTAAGGGAGGGACCGGACACATTTCCGGAGGAGGATCCGAGTCATATTGAGATTGCAGTACACCTCCTCGCTCTAGGGGAGAGACCTGTCTCCTTCTCGGAGGAGGATCCGAGTCCATATTGAGACTGTAGTAACACCTCCTCGCTCTTGGGGAGGGACCTGTCCCGTTCTCGGAAGAGGATCCGAGACCAAGTACTTCTGGCACTCCAACTGATTATTACATTTTCTACATAGTTTTGGATACCCTCATCACTGCCGAGAGCTACTACTTCACTTCTGAGAGCTACTACTTCACTTCTGAGAGCTACTACTTCACTGCTGAGAGCTACTACTTCACTGCTGAGAGCTACTACTTCACGGCGCCTGACACTGCTGCACATCGGCGTCGCTGTTACTTCTGCTGTGTCGACCCTGCACTCCGACTCCGCCCTCTGCTGCCTCCAGGATATAGAAGATCTGAAGACACTTACCCACGCCCACTACACTCTTCTTACACACATACATTCACTCATCATTTTTTTTTTCCACTAACCGGTATTGTAAATATTATTTTTATTTTTATATAAATTCTGTTCCCCTCTTTTACCTCTTTTCTTAATCTTCTCCCTTCACATTTGTCGCTTCACGACAAATTGGCGCCCACCTTTTAGTCTTCAGCCTTCTCTTTTTCTTTCTTTTCTTACATCTCATTCATTTCATCTTCTATTCTTTTCTAAATTCAAAAACAACACTTTATCTAGTGTCCTTTACCTTTTCACCCTCTTTGGCTATCTCTTTTTAGATAAAATATTATTAACTCCTTCACTATCTTTATATCTTAACCCCTTCACTACCATCTCATATCATCCTAAATCTTAACACTTTAACTATCATCTCAGAACTTAACCCCTTGAAACTCGGAGATAGTAAAATTTTGTTTTAGTTAACTTAACTTGAGAATTATTAACTTAACTAAATCTACCTTAATTGGTCTTAAGCTAACTTTGTTCTTTTAACTTAACTTTGATTTAAATAACTGTTCTCTAATTAACTTAATTAACTGAGAACTCCTATTTTTCTTAAACTCTCTACCTATTTATTTTTACTCTCCGATTTTCTTTCTCAACCTATATCTTCACTAATTCACTTTAATCACTATTTGAAGAGGAATTAAGGTACTCAATTTTATTTTGAACTTTATTGAATTATTCGTAACTTTTTTAACTTTACAATGTACTTTTTTTTACGTTACTTAAGGGACTCTAAATCCCTTATGTTAACTCGGGAGGCTCTAAACCTCTTCTCTTTACTTAAGGGACTCTAAATCCCTTACGTTAACTCGGGAGGCTCTAAACCTCTTCTCTTTACTTAAGGGACTCTAAACCCCTTAGTACTAACTAGTACGTTCTTTTGAGCGGTTGATTACTCGTTAAAATAAGCCTTAGGTCCGAGCGGTTGATTATTCGTTAAATAAGCCTTAGATTGGAGCGGTTGATTACTCTTTAAGTAGGCCTAGATCAAACTTTTTTTTTTTTCCATCTATGGAGCGGTTGACAACTCCCTAAATAAGCCTGTCGTTATTGAGGAATTCTCTTCTAGAGTGGCAGTCATTGAATGTGAACTCCACCCTTACGGTATGAAGATGATAGAATGCTAGAAGAAGAATAAATATTTTTATGTAAGGTTGTATATTAGGCGAAGTAGATTCCTAGGTTTTCTTTAGGCCTTCTTTCAAAAATTTTCTCTAAGTCGAAAATTTTTCTGGGGTTGTGGGGGAAATGTACCGATGTACATGACTGTAATTCATTTAATAAATTGAGTACCTTAATGTGATCGCATTATCTTTGTTTTTCCATGCTTTCATTTCCTTTTCCCATCCAAAGATTGCGGGTTCTTGCTGAATTCTTACTCTTTATTTGAGTCTGTTTGCTGTAAACACGAACATAGAGTTAATCTTAGATTTTATCTACCATAACGCAGTTCGTATTTTCTCCCTAAAAAGTCGTACTGTAGACATTAAACTATAGGCATTACCTGCCTTTCTACTCTTCTTATACTTTTACACTGTATTTTTGGTTCATTGTTGTTTTCTAATCCTTTTTGAACAATATTTATTGTGAATCTAAAAATGTCAAACTTTCAAAGCTCTGTTATTCTACTTTTCTGTACATAATACTGTAAAAATAGCTGTGTTTTACCTTTGTTTGCAATTTTCCTTTAATTTGCATTGGGTAATGATTAGTTTTCCTTATTAATAAATAATTTGCTTGATTTTTGACATTTTTTTATCTTTGTTGACATGGTTGTTATGACAATATCTTTCAAAGTCTGACAACTTCTATCAAAGTTTATTACTTTTTCGGGTTTAATCCTCTTTAAACCATCAGTATTCATGTTCTATTCTTGAACCTACCTCGTTCTAAATTTGAACGGCCCAGGCCCCTATATAAGCCTGTACTTTTTTCATTCAATCATTCAATTACGAGCTCTAATCTCGAACAGTTTTCAATACTCTACATTTTTCTCAAGAAGTCTTGAAGAACCGCCGGTGACTACTGAAACGCCTCCTCGCACTAAGGGAGGGACCGGACACATTTCCGGAGGAGGATCCGAGTCATATTGAGATTGCAGTACACCTCCTCGCTCTAGGGGAGAGACCTGTCTCCTTCTCGGAGGAGGATCCGAGTCCATATTGAGACTGTAGTAACACCTCCTCGCTCTTGGGGAGGGACCTGTCCCGTTCTCGGAAGAGGATCCGAGACCAAGTACTTCTGGCACTCCAACTGATTATTACATTTTCTACATAGTTTTGGATACCCTCATCACTGCCGAGAGCTACTACTTCACTTCTGAGAGCTACTACTTCACTTCTGAGAGCTACTACTTCACTGCTGAGAGCTACTACTTCACTGCTGAGAGCTACTACTTCACGGCGCCTGACACTGCTGCACATCGGCGTCGCTGTTACTTCTGCTGTGTCGACCCTGCACTCCGACTCCGCCCTCTGCTGCCTCCAGGATATAGAAGATCTGAAGACACTTACCCACGCCCACTACACTCTTCTTACACACATACATTCACTCATCATTTTTTTTTTCCACTAACCGGTATTGTAAATATTATTTTTATTTTTATATAAATTCTGTTCCCCTCTTTTACCTCTTTTCTTAATCTTCTCCCTTCACATTTGTCGCTTCACGACATGCTTTATTAGCTGGCCCTAAAATAAAAGGTTCTCATCCAATTACCATGACACCAGAGCTTCTTCAAGCCTTCGAAAACTGCAAACAGTCCTTGTCCGAAGCAGTGCTTTTATCACACCCCGAAACAGAAGCCGAGCTATCAATTGCAACTGATGCATCAGACATTGCCATCGGGGCGGTACTACAGCAGAAAAAAAATGATCAATGGGAGCCCCTTGGATTTTTCTCTAGAAAGCTATCACCATCTCAGGTAAAATATAGCCCCTATGACAGAGAGCTTCTCGCAATATATGAAGCCATCAAATATTTCAGATTTATGATAGAAGCAAGAAACTTCTACATATTTACTGATCACAAGCCCCTAACTTTTGCCTTCTCCAAATCGAAAGAGTCCTGTTCACCACGCCAATATAGGTATTTTGATTTCATAAGCCAGTTTACCACTGACATACGATACTTACCCGGTAAGGAGAATGTCGTCGTTGATAGCTTATCGAGGGTCGAGTCAGTCACACAAGCCATAGATTATAGAATACTCGCAAAACAACAAGACAGTGACCCAGAGCTACACGACTTACTTAAAAACGGGTCGACGCTAAACTTGCAGAAAATGATCGTTCCAGATTGCGACGTTAAGGTTTATTGTGATGTGACACCACATGCTACGCGCCCGTACGTCACGTCAGCAATGAGGAGGCAAGTCTTCGATATGATACATAATTTAAGTCACCCAGGGAAAGCAGCTACAGTACGACTGGTCACGCAGCGCTTTGTTTGGCCAGGGATACGTAAGCAATGTAGAGAGTGGACAAAAGAGTGCCTACAATGCCAGGGCACAAAAACAACCCGTCATACCTTCGCTCCTCTTTCCTCTTTCCTTGTACCCACATCAAGGTTTTCCCACATCCACCTTGATCTCGTGGGCCCATTACCAATATCTTCTGATTTCAGGTACTGCCTCACAGTCATCGACCGCTTCACGCGTTGGCCTGAGGCGTACCCTATCAAAGACATCACGGCTGAGACCTGCGCCATGGCTCTCGTCGCCGGTTGGATAGCCAGGTTTGGTTGTCCGGCCAAGATCACCACAGACCAAGGGCGGCAGTTCGAGTCGCATCTCTTTCGAGCCATCGCATCACTGGTAGGTGCGCATCACTACCGCACTACCGCGTACCACCCAGCCGCCAATGGAATGGTGGAGAGACTACATCGGCAGCTGAAGGCAGCAATCACGTGTCACGCCACGCCGCAATGGACTGAGGTTCTTCCCCTAGTACTTCTTGGGATACGAAGTGCATGGAAGGCCGACATCGAAGCATCAGCGGCGGAGCTAGTCTACGGCGAACCCTTAAGGCTGCCAGGTCAATTTCTTGCTCCCACCGACGCACACAAGTCAGCTGACGCTACAGAGTTGGTCACTCGTCTACGCAGCTTCATGGCCGACCTTGCACCGAAACCAGCATCATGGCATAGAAGCGGTCCTTTCTACGTACCACACGATCTGATGGAAGCAGCTTACGTCTTCATGAGGCAGGATTTCGTCCGAAGACCTTTAGAACCACCATACAGCGGGCCACACAAGGTGCTGGAGCGCCATCCGAAATTCTTTAAGATCGACATACGTGGAAAGCCTTTCACCGTCAGCATCGACCGATTGAAGCCTGCTTTCGTGTCCCAAGAAGCTACCGTCCCGACGTCACTACCAAAACCGCCACGACCACATGATGACAACGAGAACGAGCAGCCTGTGAGGACAACTAGAAGTGGAAGAAAAGTGCGTTTTCCGGATCATTATCGCTCGCAGTAGCGGTCTCGGTGGGGGAGTACTGTAGGAGCATCATAATTTCACCCAAATTACTCTCGACCTACCATAAACGCACTTCAAAATACAAACCATGATTGGTGCCGAACCTCATCTCGAACGTTCAACTAACCAGAATCGGTGCTGCTACAATAGCGCGCGTGGCGACTGGTTTTACAGTTTTACAGGCCGGCGCGCGGGCACCGCATCGAGCTCCGCGCGGCAGTCGCGACACGGACACGACGGCGAATGCACGCCAGTTTTTAGCTAGCCCCTCTTCCGCTCGGAACGTCTCGATCTATCGCGAACTGCGCAATAATTATTTTAGTGCATATTTCTTATAATTTCTTTCTGTGTTTCTGTCCTTTCTTGATCTATCTTTGTGTAACTTCATTCTACTCTTCCTTCTGTGTAACTTGCGTGTTTATGAACATTACAAATCGTTATTTCAAATTGTGCCAACGGTTTTATTTCAAATCATTTAGCGTAGGTCCCCTGTAGCTAGGTACTCACCACACTCACACACAATCGCCGCTATAGGGCTACCTACAGTACAAAGATCAGATGTTAAGAGTTGTGTTCCTTAAGCCTATTGAGCTATTTTATATTATTTTGTTATGTTTTTTGTCTATTTAAAGTCACGCATGCTTGCCACTTGCAATTCACTCGGTGGCAGTATAGTCGAACAAACTTGTCTTTTTCATCATTTGGGATTGGGATTTGGGATTTACACATAAATTATTATCTAATAACGGAATCACAGTTAAAAATATTTGGTAGGAATGTATCTCACTCAAGTTACCTTGAATATTGGGTAAAGTTTCAAAGCTGGTATCCCAATATCAAGTATCACCTAACTGCCGCTAGATGACACTACAAATTGTCGCTCCTTTCTACGACATGTTTTGTAGCCATTGACTATATAATTTACAAATAATTTTGAATTCTTTTAGGAGATTTTTATACTATCATGATTTTGGGTTATTTATAAATAAACGCATAATGAGATATTTACATATTGTTTAGACACGCGCGATCCATCATCCTTTATTTCTTTTACGAATTTTAAGTTCGACTATAATGACACAAATGCGTAGAACGTAAAATTTGACTGTTCATTTCACCCGGTAAAATTTGAAAGTTTTAAAATCTTTGATTAAAGTAAAATAGCGGAAGATAGGTGACGCGCCACTCGAAAGTGGACCGCTAAAATCAGGCCCCCGTCGCCTAATTTCCATTGGATTGCGTGTGCGGGTGACATTTATAAGACGTGTGACGTAAGGAATGTGTAGTGCCATTTTTTAGCTGACAATTAGTATGACATGCCGTATCTTCCGCTATTTTACTTTAATCAAAGTTTAAAATGCGTTATTTTCATCGTGACTAAAAATCATTAATAAAAATTGTTGAAACTCAAAAATTATCAGTTCTGCAATGAAACCTGACCAGGAAAACCCTAGGATTATGTGAGTATTATGTGTTACTTTGCTTCTTTCTTGGTTTTTATTAAAATTGTATTCCATGTCACACAATTTTCTTGCAGTCGAATGAAATATCCTGCCCCCTATTCGTCACACTCTTGGACCGAGAATGAGAGCAAAGGGGTCAGGAAGAAGAAGCCTAAAATGCAGTAAGTACTCACTGGTATTGAGGCATGAATTGTAGATGTCTCCCGTTGTCAACATTTTCTAAATCGGTTTATGGATCCCGGAGAGTAGTCCTTACAGCCACATTATTGGCGGCTTGCGTAGGCTTCTCACTATCTGTGAAGGATTTGCCACTAGCCATGGCATGAAATATAATACAAAGAAGACAGAGGTGATGGTATTTCGTGCTGGTAAAGGGCCGGAGAAGGTACCGCCGGTGTATCTAAATGAGGCGCTAGTTCAGGTTGTTAAGCAGTTCCGTTACTTGGGTCACGTACTCACTGAACATCTAAGTGATGACTTAGATATGGAGCGGGAGCGCAGGGCCCTGGCCGTTCGTTGCAACATGTTGGCACGTCGATTTGCAAAGTGCTCGAGGGCTGTCAAGGTTACTCTTTTCAAGGCATTTTGCACATGTTTTTATACATGTGCACTATGGAACCGTTACACAAGAAAGTCTTATGGCAGCCTCAGAGTACAGTACAATAATGCTTTTCGCATTATGATGCGGCTGCCGAGGTCTTGCAGCGCATCGGCCATGTTTGCGGAGTCTGGCGTGCCAGACTTCTTTTGTATATTGCGAAGCCGTATAGCCTCCTTCTGGCAGAGAGTTCGTGACTCACCTAACGGAATGCTTGCAGTAGTCAATAACGACCTATATAGAATTAAATTTATTTCGCATTGGCTATCGGTCCACCGGAGCGCGAATCGGAAATGACCAACTTTTAATTCTAAAAATATCTAATTATTGTGTAATATTATATTTTATCATTTTATTGTTTTTAATTATACTTAAATTGTTTTTTTTTGTTTTTGGTCTTACTGTCATTTATTTATTTTATTTGTCATTTTAATATGGGTGTGTGATGCCTGAATTAAAGCCATTTTATTTATATTTTATTTAAAGGACGTCCACTGTTGAACATAGGCCTCTCCCAAGGTTTTCCACAGCGATCGGTCAAGAGCGGTCTGCATCCAGTGTGATACGAGTACTACGGACGTCCTTCGCTGCGCCTTTGGTAGAAAGGTCTCCAGTCTAGATCTTTTCAGCACCAACGACCATCAGTTCTACGCGCTATGTGCCCTGCCCACTGCCACTTGAGCTACTGATTCGCAGGGCTATGTCTGTTACCTTAGTTGATCTACGTATCTCTTCGTGAGCAGCGCGAGGAGGGTGTATCGCCGCCCGCTCCCCTCATGCAACCCGCTCTCGCCTTCCCCCGCGCCCGCGCCCCGCAGGCATTTCGCGGTCTTCCTATCTATAGGATATAGCTTTTGCTCACTTCTATATTATATTATATCTAAGCAAATACCGCGGGAAGTAATAGAGTAGTATTTTCACCCTGTAGTACTTTAGAGTACCCTTTTAGCCAACGGCGTATGAAGAAGGGTAATGATTTTTTTTTCAGTTCAAGCCACGCCCCGGCTCATTCACAGTCGTGGGCCAACGAGAGAGGTTCCAAACGTGTGAGCAGCACCAGGCAACCTCCATCTTCACTCAGGCTGGCGGGTGCTACGTAAGTAACTGCCTCGGTGGCGCAACGGTTAGCAGGGGTCGCATTTTAAAGCGACGGCTGCGCCAGAGGTCCCGGGCTCGATCCCCAGGTCAGATCAAAAATATGTACCTGGGCTTTTCTGTTCAGAAATTATCAGGGTAGCCTGAAGTTTGTAAGTTTGCGGTGTTTCACCCCCGTGCCTCGTAAAGCACGTAAAGCCGTTGGTCCTGCGCCCGATCTCTCTCCGGTCGTGTCAGATTGCTGTCCCATCGGGCTATGAAAGTAAAACGAATAGAGAATGCCCCTGTATTTGCGCACACACTATGCACTATAATATGTCCCGCGCAGTCGGTTAGTCGTTGTGACTGGCCACCGTAGTCGAAATCGGCTAGGGGGACTACTAAGTACACAAACGTGGGAAATTGCTACAAGCGATAAGACTGCCTAAATTGTAGGTACTATAGTAGTATTAAACACTCACTTCCTCTGCGTCAGTAAAACGTGGGACTGCGACAGCGCATTCTCATCTCTCTTTTAAAAGAAAGAAAGAAAGAAAGAAAATACATTTATTCGACTCATAAAAATACACTGACACGTAAACACAAATACAACAAACAGACACACACATAATTTACACATAATTACATTTACATTAAGAATGAGCCGAAAAGGCACCCTCTCAGCATTCATCGTGGCAGCAAGATGCGCATGCCACGACACTGATTTTCACTGATTTTACACTCACAGGCTTTATAGGGAGGCGTAGTGCTGCACTGCACACTGCACAGTTATCGACAAACGCGTGCGCGCACGGATCACTCCCTAGGTCATGATGATGAATGATTTATGGCCGCGGAAAAAGCGAGTAATACTACTATACTATCTAATTTTAAGATGTAATCCTGTATCAGATATAAATAAATATTAAATAAATAAATATGCGCCGACAACACACCAATTGTCTGGTATCGTGGTAAGGAATTGTCTTCCTTGTTAACACAAGGAAGAAGTACCAGACAACGATTATGACGGGGGCGTCTCCCATAAATACTTAAATACATATAACATCCATGACTTAGGTACAAATTATGTTCATGCTCATCACACAAAGATTTGCCCCTTGCGGGATTGGAACCCGCGACGGCCGGTGTAATAGTCAGGAGCGCTAACCAATACACCAAACGCGTCGTCATTGTACCTATACCTACTTTACTACCTACCTATACTGTAATTGAACCTATGTTTCTTTCAGTCAAATGACCTACCCACTGCCTTTTACAAAAGTTGGGGCGAAACCCGAATGGAAGTGTTCCCGGAACAAGAGATCGTCGATACACCAACGAATTAGGTGAGCCTTGATTATGTTATACAATTTACTAATCTAATTTAGTTAAACTACAAATGCACGACGTACTTCAAGACGAAAGAGACTGGTGCCTACGACACTGGGAATCCTGGAATGGGTACCAGTGTACTTTTAAACCAATGTTGTACTTTTTTGCTAAATACTTACTTACTTACTGGGGTGACTCAGCGACCCAAAGTGAGTCTTGGCCTCCGACACTAGATCACGCCATGCATCTCAGTCTTGCGATAGTTCTTGCCAGTCGCTATGGCCGAGGTTGAGCAGTTTTTTTGCTAAATAAATTTATCTTATTTTAACTACTAAATCTATAATAATATTACAAAGCTGAAGAGTTGAAGCTGAAGTTGTTTGTTTGAATGCGCTAATCTGTACTGGACTGATTTGAAAAAAAACCGGCCAAGTGCGAGTCGGACTCGCGCACCGAGGGTTCCGTACAAACCTGCAAGAAAAAATATATATTTTGTAATGTAACTAAAAATTTAAGGTTTTCGAAATTTTTCCTTTATGTGTGCTATAAAACGTTGCTTCATGCCAAAGGACACGGTCGTCCCGCCATACATTGCTTGCCCCAAAAGTAAAAATCCATGCGTCACGACCAAAACTAATTTTATGGGTTTGTTTCTTCGCCTTTTAAAATAATATAAAGTAATATAAGCCGTAAATAGCGGGGTTTTCACATAAAACGAAATAAAATGTGTGGGGTCAATCTCTTGCACAGGTCTTTCTAGATCATAGCGCCATCTGTGTCGAAAACCCGCAATCTAGGCCACCAAAACTAAAACATAGAAAACTGCCCCGCTAGGGTGCGTAACGCGTGAAAACACACACAAACACAACAATTGTTGGGGACAGGAAATTGTGTTCAATCGTTGTCCTATTTTTTTGTAGATTTATATGCCGCTATATAAAAGCAAAGTAAATTCACAATATTGTATTAAAAATTCAATATATATTTTGCAAAATGATATAGTCAAGTCTCTTAATGCATTTCTTTAATCAAACATAAAACGACTCTGGGGCACTTTACGACCGTGTCCTTTCAGCTTCATACCTCCACGTGTTCCTGAGAAAAAGGGTCTTGACAGACGGACGGACGGACGGACAGACGGACAACAAAGTGATCCTATAAGGGTTCCGTTTTTTCCTTTTGAGGTACGGAACCCTAAAAATCATTTCTTTTTCTTCCGGGAATACTTTAGACAAACTCAAAACGCGCAGACGCAGTAACGGGGGACCGCTAGTCTAATATAATAGTAGTACTAAGTGCCTAATATATGCATCTGTGTAATAATAATAATAACATACAGATAGATAGAGGCATGAGTTCCTGCAAATATCACCAAAAAGAATTTGCCTTAGGTAAGTATTTTCATAAAATTAATCCCCAATTTTTGAATGACTCTACCGATTGATAGGAATTGTAAGTACTCACCGGTACTGAGGCACGAATAATGTACATGTCTCCCGATGTCTAAATTTTCTAACTAAATAAAAATAAAAATCCATTCATTTCTTTATTTATTTATGTATAGTAAAAGCTTGATCTAGTTGGCTTCGGAGATTCTTGACTTCATTTTGACATAATCTACTCGTACAGGTTAGTTCGTTTTATTTAATCATGTAAACTAAAATGTGTGTTTGCAATTTCTTTTGTTGTGTATGCGTGGTGTGCAAAAAAAAGCAGTATAAGTAAATAAAATAATAATTAAAAAATCGTGGAGACAGGAGACAGGGTAGGGAGACCTTTGCCCAGCAGTAGGATAGATAGATTTTTATAATGGTTGTAAATATCCAGTGCCGGACCAAGATGTATTGGTCCCCCACCTGTAGGCCCCCCTTTCGATAAGTCTATAAGTGTCGGGTCTTTTAGAAATACGAAGAGATGAATGTGTACATATTTTATAAATATGAATCCATATTTCCCCTGGTCATGTCGAAAATTATTTTTTTGTTGTTTTTATTATTGTTTTTTTTTTTTACTTTATGTTATTGTTAGGAAAAGGATCTTTAAATTAAATAAAAAATGCGCGGATATTACAAAATTTAATTCTATTTTCACACCACACTGAGCACTTCTTTTACTTCAAATCAGTTAAACCATACTTTACTTTAGGTGGCTTTAGTGTAAAAGCGATCTATTTAAACAAACATTTAAATCTTCTTCTTCTTTATTTGGAGTCGGCCTTTCTCTTTGGATGGCGCCATATCATTCTGTCTTACAAAATTATAAATATTTTTTCATTTCTAGTCAGAAAATAAGTGGGCCCCCGTTTAGCAGGGGGCCCTGGCGGCCGGAGAGGCCCATGGTCAGATACCCCGACCCCACTGTACCCCACCTGAAGTACGGCCTCTTCCCTCAGAAGAAAAATACGGAAAGGTATGTTTTAACAGTATAAAAAAAGTTGATCCCTATATTAACCAACTTGAATTGTCAATCTAGGTACCAAATTTGGTTGACAGGAAGTACGCCGATTGTACAATTTATAGTTCAAATAAATAAATTAATAAATATTTATCCGTCTTGTAAAATAAATTGTATCATTATTACCAAGATTGAAAATAAATCATTGAATTTATATTTAATTGTCACTGTACAAACTTAATAAAATAAATTGCACTCAGGATAAGCAACTTTGTTAGACAAAGAGTCAAGAGCGCTAACCACGACACGTTTGGTTCAGTGGTTAGCGCTCCTGACTACCGAACCAACGGTCGCGGGTTCAAATCCCGCAAGGGGCAAATGTTTGTGTGATAAGAAGCCTTAACATTAATTTGTACCTAAGTCATCGTATAGTATGGGAGACGCCCCCTGATAATCGTTGTCTGGTACCGTAGTACTATTATATTTTTCTGAGCTAGTCCTTTGTAACACAAGAAAAAAAATTCGAAACCAGATTGGTGTGTTGTCTGGCGCATATTTATTTAATTATTTAATAATAATTTCAACAGCCAGCTACAAGTGAAAAGCTCATCGACCCACAAACCAAAAGCTCGCACATCCACCCCTGAGAAAAATGCCAAAAAGGAGAAAAAAAATAAGTGTAAAAAAAGTAGTAACACAGGTTAGTTTCAAAGCTTATTAAATTTTAAACACCTAATTGGCTAGTATACTTTTTTCCCGGATGTTTTTTATTGTTTGACGGCCCCTAGTAAAACAATATTTAGATTTTTTAATTTGACGTACAATTTTGGGAGGTAGGGGTCATGATCACTGTGATTCCCACTCCTGGTTTAAACCCTTCTAAATTGTAGATCTTTCGACCTAGCAGCGTAAGACGTCAATGTCCACCAATCCGCACTGAACCCGCATGTTGGTTTATGGTTCATACTACCTCATTTATTTGAGGTAGGCCCTTTTCCCAAAAGTAGAAAGCTTACATTACATTATTCTTCCAGGCCAGATATCCGATGGTCAACCCCCAATGTACGTCTTCCGAGCTATCGACCCTCGCTATACGAGGCAGTTGACTATGTCTCCGCCTACTCATATAGACATCAAACCAAAAACTAATAAAACTCAGTCAAATGCTGACGGTAAGTGTTTTTTTCTTTACAATTATTATGCTTTATATTGACTGTCACGTATTAGACTAGCTAGATTCTTACTTTTAAAACATAGAGCACCGTGACAGCTGGTGCGATCGTGCTGCTTGCGTCCAAATGCGAAAAAGTTCAAACTACAAAGTTAATTTATAAAGTTAATTAATAAAATATTTTTATACAATATTCATTACTTAATCAAAAAAAAATTGTGCAATTGAACCGCCATTTTGATTATTAACTACAAAATGTCATCATTATCACTGTCATCTGTTCCTCAACTTAAAGCGGTCAATATTATAAAACGCTTTACTTTATCATTCAAATGAGTGCCAGAAATAAATAGTAATCCTAATTAATTTTCAGGACGCCAGCCAAAAATTGACCCTACAATTCTGACACCGCTGAAGAAAATGCAAGCACTCATGCCGAAAAGGAATACCACCAAAAAAGGCCCCGCTTTTAACCCTTAGTACGGCCCTGGTTTTTCTTGAATGAAATTTAAGTTCCAGTGACAAAAATACAAAAGAATACCTACACATTTCCTACTCCATGTTTTAAATAGCACCTTTTAGCACTAATAAAATGTTGAATTTAAATTCTTTTTTATACATTTATTTGGCTGTACTTAGTACTTACTTATCTAGCTTTACAATAGGATATGCTTAAAAAAAGTTTCCCCTTTCTTTAATTTCCACGATTTTGATCATTAGTTTACCGAGTGCCAAAAATAAATGTGTAAAATATATGAAGTTTTGGAATTGATTACAGATTATAAATGTTGAAAATATATTTCGAATATATTTGTTTCATTTTAAAACAAAATGTAATTTATAAGAAATATGGGAATAATACAGGGTGTAATATTTTAATTTATTTGTTCCGATTGTAAATTGGAATTGGAAGGAAATAATTAGTATTTTAGAAATGATTTCTGAATAATGTAGGATATCAACTTTTTTTAAAACCTTGAATATTATGATCATATTAAGCAGTACATGTAATTTAATAAATTGAAAAAATAGGCTTCAGTTAAAAACCTACGCTTTCTAGGAAGTAATGTTATGACTTCATCACACACAGGGGACCCAACCCATTACTGAAAGTAAGTTCATTAGAGGTAATATGCAAAGTAGTAAATATATGTCTAAGGTGTTTTTCTATAAACGGGTGAAACTTTAACAGAAATTCAAATTGCTTCAGAGAAACCGGGCCCTATCATTTTTTTTTAAACGGGCTAGTTTTCTTTTTTATTTTTCCTAACAAAAAAAAATAATACTTATTTTAAAAAGCATCCTGTTTCTAGTCAGAAACATCCCAACGTCATCACCTGAGGAAATGAGGGAAAAAGAGAGAGGTGATGACGTTGGGATGCTGTTAAAGTTTCACCCGGTAGAAAAACACCTTAAATATGAACTTTTAGATGCATTTTAGTAGGCACCATTGCACCTTTTTTTCTCGAGCATGCGAATGCAGTCAAGCCAACATCATAATATGGTTGAAAATGTGTACTACGTACAGTAGCCAGCATATAAGGTTACCTACTTTTGTTGCAAACTAGCCCTTATTCCAACAGCATAAGAAACCGCAGCGTTTAGCTTGACGTGCCGTCGTCCGTACATCATGGTTGATGGTATGGTTCTGTATGCAGCGGGAAGCGATTCAGGAACTAAAACAAAGGCATTGAAGACGGTGAATTTGTCTTTATTTTTTATTGGTTTTAGTTGAATGAATGAATTAAGTTTATATCAAGGATCATTCCCAATTGCTGATAGAAAATAAAATCAATTTTGGTAAGTAAATAAATACCTACTATTGCATAGCAGATCCAATGTTTATGAATAAAAAATCAAAATCTTTATTTCAATTTAGGTCATGAATTCATGATGAAATGACAGTCTTATGAACTTCAAATGTGTGTAATAATATATTTTTTAAACTTTCACTCTTTTCCCTCATTTCCTCAGGTGATGATGATGACGTTGGGATGTTTCAGAGTAGACACAGGATGCTTTTAAAAATTAAAGTACAAATGGCGGACTTAATGCTTAAAGCATCTGAAATTATCTAACTGAGGTCATGATTGTATCATTTATTTTTCGATATCAACTGCACTGCACACCACATAGTAATATTATTTAGGTCTGGGTAACATAATGGTCCACAACAAAACAGTACACAGCATTTAGCAATAATAATATTGATACTATAAATAAATCGTCAGCCATTTTGTGTTTAGTTCCAAATCTTGTCAACAGATGGCGTTGATTGTAATTACATCACACTTCGTTCTGATTTTTCCGGATGATGACGTCCCCTTGGTACATTAAATTCGATACTCTGGTTTCCCTTCAAAACGTATAAATCTTTCGCCTTTTACTAAAGATTTCCGTGGAGGGGAACACTCAAATGAGTCTAAATCAATTTTTGCCACCCTGTATTTATACAGGGTTATGAAACTATAATTTGTACCTACCGGACTGCTCAGTTAATTAAGACCGTGGTCTTTTAAGTCAGGTAAGAAGAAATACTTATAGATACGGGAGGGATCTAACTATATTTCAATACCGCTCATCGCTGCAATCAAGTATCTACCTTTCCTAGCGTATCGATTTTACTCATTGCGCAACTGAAGCAACTTCACATCACTGGCAAACGTTGCTATTACGTTCTATCAGGCGCTCGCCCGTACCGTCGCGAATTATTGAATTTATCTGATTCTCACAAGAATCTGAGTGCCAAAACACGAAAATACGGGCACATTGTGTATTTTTTTATGAATAATACTACAATGTTGGTGGCAATCTATCCGTAATTCGCGTGCATATAGCGCGTTAACACAATAAGTGTTTCAAAGAGTTTTTTTACTGAAAAAGGTTATTAAAAGAAATTAAAACGGCGTCGACACGAGATTATAAGTATAAAAAACAAATGCATTATACGGCTGATGCCGTATGTACCCTTAAAAGAGACGACGTCAAGTTAGAATCCACGGAATCAGAGGACCATTTTACGTATTCAGCCAGAACGCTACCAGCTCCTCCTGACATCTTGAAGCGATGTCTTTACCGAGAGAGTTTATGTTTAACCAGGTAAGTGGCTTCATTGTTTATTTTTGACCATTGACCTGCTATTACTAGCGCATGGAACTGACACCACGAACAAATGTCGAGCGCCATGAATTGACGCCACTTGTCATCAACTCATACAAATGGTTTCTTATCGAAATCAAGGAATACGTCATAATCTTGTCGTCGTATTTGCGACACATTTTTTGCTTGGCATAGCTTCTTTATACTTAGTAGAGTAGTAATAACAACTCACAGTTTTTAACCCACGAAGCTAAAACAGAGGGGTGTTTAACGTGTCAGTCTGTGGTATCGTAGCTCTCAAACAGATGAACCGATTTTCGTTAAGTTTTAACGTGTCATAGATAATATTATCCCGATTATCCTTACCCATGTTTTTATGAAAATCTTTTGAGCCTTTTTTTATTGCGACAGGTTTTATTTGATTTAAATTTTAATGTAATAATATTATTATCATAATACCATTGTAGAGCTAGAGATAAATTGGTTAATGGTTAAACGTACGTCAGTAATGACGTATTTCTTCTTCATAGACTCTTCAAGCTAAAGTATAAGAGACACAGAGTTTCGTGGTAAGACTTAAGTACTTACAAACCACTGATATTCAGAAGATTTAATTTACCTTGCATGTCGAAGGAATCATGCCTAACCATAACTTCAGAAACGGTTGTAAATAATAACTTTTGCGTAGATAAGTAAGTTATTTGCGTCTATAAACCTTATTAAATAAGTATTTAGGACATACATTAATAATATTTGCAGTATAACCTAGGTATGCTATTCATGTGCAGTAAAAAAATAAAATTATCTAGGTCATTGTAATGACCTAGCTTTGGTGCATACGTCATAGTATGGAGACTACGTATGTTGTACTACTTTAATATTTTTACATTGAATTGAAGGTAGGTAGTACACCTATTTATTCGTTTGTTGAGTATGTGAGGGTTGTAAAATTCTGAAACTGGTTGTTAAATACAAATGTGTACGAACTATGCTTAAACCACGTTATATGGAATATAATAACAGTAACTGGACAAAAACAACATAAATATTATTCATTCAATAATACCGAACTAAAAGATTCAGTCAGTTCAATTTTATTTTGTGAAAATGTTTGGTTAAAGTAACAATAACGTTATGTGCGAAACGCAATATAAAATAGTAAGCGACTGATTTTGAAATGATAGTTACGTAAATAATTAATGAAAAATAGGTGACGTCTTCAAATTATCCATACTGTACTTTGTTCGACAAATATTTTTTACCTTACTCTTACTGTGAAAATCCGGGTCATAATAAAATGTATTGTCCAGATAAAAACAATAATTATTATACGGTTTCATAACCCTGTATAAATACAGGGTGTCAAAAATTGAGTTAGACTCATTTGAGTGTTCCCCTCCACGGAAATCTTTAGTAAAAGGCGAAAGATTTATACGTTTTGAAGGGAAACCAGAGTATCGAATTTAATGTACTAAGGGGACGTCATCATCCGGAAAAATCAGAACGGAGTGTGATGTAACTACAATCAACGCCATCTGTTGACAAGATTTGGAACTAAACACAAAATGGCTGACGATTCATTTATAGTATCAATATTATTATTGCTGAATGCTGTGTACTGTTTTGTTGTGGACCACTATGTTAACCAGACCTAAATAATAAATACATAATACTATGTGGTGTGTGTAGTTGATAACGAAAAAAAATGATACAATCATGACCTCAGTTAGATCATTTCAAGAATCATTTTAGATGCTTTAAGCATTAAGTCCGCCATTTGTACTTTATTTTGTTCAGTGCAATAAAGAATAAAAAAAACATATAGAATTCTGGGTGGTGAAAGAATTGCAAAACCATTTAAATTTCCGGTTCCGGAGACGACGGATTCCTCTAACTTACGATCTATATTTATATTTTTTTGGCGATCAAAGTAACTAAATTAGCTTTTTTTTCAAACTTAACTACTAACTACTTACTATACACGAAGAAAGTAATACTTAAAGGGACAAGAAAAGAAAGAGTTTTCTATCTCTATTGTTTTAACAATTAAAAAAAAAAACGCTGTTGCCTCATCCAAAATTAACTTTTGGCCTTTGCATTATTAAAACAGTGTAACTTAGGAGATTTCATTTCCTTAAATAGCTAAATATTTCTTAATTTTATCTCAACCTTGGATCTTTCAAGGATAAGTGACATCATTCTCTTCCAAACTGCGTACATTTCAGGGTGTTAGTCACAACAACATAGCGCTGGCTGGTCATAACTACAAAACTAATTGAATGAGTCAGTTTAACCTCGAAACCCCCACCCCTTGCCGATCGCATGCATGGCTCATTCATGGTTCTTGTATTTCCCCTACGTTTTAACACCAAAGCGTAGAACCCTACAAATGTAGAGTTAAGACGTATAATTATTTAATTGAATACGACTTTTGCTCCGAACTGTAAATAGCTTTTGACGAAGTAAACAATACTTACAGAGTATTTATTACTAACAAACAAGAAAAATTAAAACTAAGACATGCAACTTATGTATGTATGTATGGGATGCAATTTGTGTTGATACTTTGACCCCCTCCCATCTCAGAGAATCAGCCCTTAAAGCTGGAGCAGCAGCGGAGTTGGCTGAAAACGCCAAGCGTCGCAAGTACGTCTCACTTGCATTGCAATTTAAGTGATTGTATTTGCGCCCCGTTTGGCGTTGAAACGTTTGGGCCGTGGGGACCTTCGGCTAAATTGCTGTTTAGAAAAATTTCGCCAAAATTAAATTCTGCTAAACGGCCAATAATAAAGTTGGCTGGTTTCTAGCGCAAAGGATTAGCATAGCTAGCCAGCATTATAGCCTCCTTGCCACAAGGAAATGATTTCATTTTTGAATAGGGTAGTCTTATTTACTTATGTTAAATAGCTTGATTTCCATGGATACGATGAATTTAACGTGATTATTTAAAACCGGTTAAGTGCGTGTCGGACCCGCGCACTGAGGGTTCCGTGCCACCCTTAACTGAATTCAGGATCCACTTACTTTCACTTAACAAAAACATCACAATATATTGCGACAGCAAAAATAACTTTGTTTTTCATAGTGTTTGTATGAAAGACAAAGTTATATTTGCGGTTGATAAAAATGTGCAATATCTCAAAAACTACTGGTTCGATCTCCTTCAAACCAATTTTCGTTGCAAGTTTTTGTTGAAATCTACATCATATATTTTTTCCAAAATTTTCACTTTCATAGTTCAAAAGTTAGATGGGGGGGGACGCCCATTTTACCACTTTGGAAGCGTCTATATCTCAAACCTTACACTTTTAGAAAAAATGGTTTTAGAAACCTCAACATAATTTTAAAAGACCTATCCATAGACACCCCACACGCATAGGTTTGAGTAAAAAAATATTTTTAGGTTTTAGTTTCATGTATGGGAGCCCCCCCTTTAATATTATTTTTTCTTACTTTTTGTATCTGAATCGGAAAGCGGTGAACAAAATACACCTACCTACCAAGTTTCAGCTATGTGATGCTTGTAGTTTCAGAATAAAGTGGCTGTGACATACGGACGGACAGACAGACAGACAGACAGACAGACAGACAGACAGACAGACTTGACGAAACTATAAGGGTTCCGTTTTTTGCCATTCGGCTACGGAACCCTAAAAAGCTGTGATTGCTTGCACCTTTTTGTTTCTTAAGATTTAAACCCACTTCCATTAGTAATTTTAAAACTTCTACTTACTTTAACATGATTTTACTGATGGTTTTTTTATGGTTCTTGTCTTAGTTTAATATTTTTCTTGTTTATTATTAATAAAGTCTCTTAAAAATTGTTGCGATTGATGGATAACTAGTTTGAAGAATAGTTGCATGGCTTTGCACACCTTTTCATATTTACACATATCTGAGTACATATTCCTCGTCTGCATCTGTTACAAAATCACGGTTGCTTTTTACAAGTGCAATTTATACACATATCTGAGGTTAATATTGCTACTTTTATGTTTACGAGTACAAGGATCTTTCCTCTACCATCTAATAGTCTATTTATCTAGTCTAGACAGACTCTATTCTAGAACTACATAGTTTTAGTATTTTTTTCCTGCGACATAAATAAGGCAAAGAAGATAATTATAATTGTGCCACCACCATTACTGTGGGTATTTTAATTGTTGAGATTGTTTGAACTGCAGGGTTTTCACACCAGATTTCATAGTGTCCATATCTGAGGTGAATATTGCTATTAATGTTTATGAGTACAAGGACCTTTTTCTCTACCATTTGTTAATACACATATCTGTAGCTTTTATCTGGCACAATTAATTGCATGCTAGCTACTTGCACGTACCATTTACTTGTATCTGTAGGACGACGCTCACTGGCATGCAATGTGAGAGACGCGAACACTGACGCGACTCCAAAACTGGCGCATGTGATATCAATAGTATGAATGTACGCATGCAAGGACGCAAATTGCTAAACTTTCACGCCAATAACTGGCATGCAGGCTTTGGGTATTTATCTAGTCTAGACTGACTGTATTCTGGAACTACAGACACAGTATCGATCTGCTTCCGTGCCAGGCGGAGCGACGACCCCTCAGCGGGTTTAGGACGAAATCGATGTCGTTTGCTCTCGGTAGAGCTGCACTGCACTGAGCTACTTAACTTGGGACCTTACCTTAATATAAGATCAAATCATTTTAAGTGATAATATTTTAACAGTGGCTATGTATACATCTTAGAAACAGGACACTGTCATTGTTTTTTGGAAAATCGAGATTTTAATTTCATTATTTTCTTTAGCAAAGACAATATCATTTTTTCAAAACAGCAGCCTGACAATTTAAGAAGTTATCTACTTCATCGGCTTCGCCTCTCTCAATGCAATGCCCTTACCTTCTTATTCTCTAAGCTTAACCTTAATTCATAATAAAATAATATCTGAAAAAAAATACCTTAGTCTCCAATTTTCTCAAAAACTAGCGGATATAACCCCAAAGTGTTTTCTACAAAAAATGATTAATTTATTGTGATGAATCAGGCCTTTAAATATTATCACTTAAAACGAGGTGACCTTATCTAAAACAATTTCGAAACAAAAACATTTAACTTCGTAAAAAAAATATGGAATGGTATTGACATAAGTCTTCGCTAAGCCTTGTGTTCAGTACTATTATATATTCTGTGGTTCAGTTGCATTTTTTTAAATTTAGACTATGACGTCATCATCATTAAATAAGCGTTCCCCTGGTGTTGGGTCCTATTATACAGGGTGTTATTGCAAGGGAGTGCCAAATTTTTGGAGGTAAAGGGACTATCAATATAATCAACTTTTACAATGGGACCATCGTTCAATTATTAATTTTATTTTCTGCCTCTCCATACATTATTGTCAATGTAGGTGACTGATTTTGTATGGGGAACCTGAAATTTTATTTAAGATTTTGACCATGACCCCATAGTAAAAGTTGTTCATATTGACGGTCTCATTCACCTCCAAAAATTTGGCACCCCCTTGCAATAACAACCTGTATGTATATTCTGTGGTTGGGTAGCAGCAACATCAGTACTGGCAGAAGGCTGAAGATATAGTATATCAGGCTTTCGACTAGGCAATAAGAGGCGGGAATCCCGCAAGGGGCAAATGTTTGTGTGATGAGCACGAACATTTGTACCTTTGCCATGGATGTTATATTATGTATTTAAGTATTTATGGGAGACGCCCCCGTCATAATCGTTGTCTGGTACTACGTAACACAAGGAAGAAAATTCCTTTCCACGAAACCAGACAATTGGTGTATTGTCTGGCGCATATTTATTTATTAAGGTGTATATTTATACTTTTTTCTGGTGTATATAACACCACGCTTAGTATGCGTCGGGGGCAAAAAAAAACAGAGCAACCAAATCTATGTGTATTATGGTTGAACTGTCAGCCTCGGCCTTGAAATCCAATATGGGGGTATTGATTTTGACGCATTTCAGTTTAAAGGTCGCTTCTACCATTATCTCTTTACATCGAGGTAAGTAGATGCTAACTAGCAATAATACTTTTATGTTTATTGATTCGCGCATAAAGCGTTATTTAAATTGTTTTTATTGATGGTACAAGGCACAATGAAGTACGAAGATAAGTTTATTAACCGACTTCATTAACTGACTTAAATAAAAACCGGTTAAGTGCGTGTCGGACCCGCGCACTGAGGGTTCCGTGCCACCCTTAACTGAATTCAGGGTCCACTTACTGTCACTTAACGAAAACATCACAATATATTGCGACAGCAAAAATAACTTTGTTTTTCATAGTGTTTGTATGGAAGACAAAGTTATATTTGCGGTTGATAAAAATGTGCAATATCTCAAAAACTACTGGTTCGATCTCCTTCAAACCAATTTTCGTTGCAAGTTTTTGTTGAGATCTACATCATATATTTTTTTCAAAATTTTCACTTTCTTAGTTCAAAAGTTAGATGGGGGGGGGGACGCCCATTTTACCACTTTGGAAGCGTCTATATCTCAAACCTTACACTTTTAGAAAAAATGGTTTTAGAAACCTTAACATCATTTTAAAAGACCTATCCATAGACACCCCACACGCATAAGTTTGAGTAAAAAATATATTTTAGGTTTTAGTTTCATGTATGGGAGCCCCCCCTTAAATATTATTTTTTCTTACTTTTTGTATCTGAATCGGAAAGCGGTGAACAAAATACACCTACCTACCAAGTTTCAGCTATGTGATGCTTATAGTTTCAGAATAAAGTGGCTGTGACATACGGACGGACAGACAGACAGACAGACAGACAGACAGACAGACTTGACGAAACTATAAGGGTTCCGTTTTTTGCCATTCGGCTACGGAACCCTAAAAAGGAGGTTCTCAGTTCGACCTGTACGTTTGTATGTATGTAGTTTGTCCGCGAATATCTCGCGTTTGACTGGACCGATATTGATACGATTTTCAGTAAAGTATTTGTTACATTGAGGAAAAGGATAAAATAAAATAAAATAAAAATAAAAGTCTAGTTCATGTATCGAAGAATTTTAAGGCGATTCAATTATTTATACTAGATGCACGGACGTAGCTAGATGAAGAAGTAGTTTGTGACAGTTTAAATTTCGGTGGTGTTGTGTGTTACCGGGTATATTCATACTACACTCCACTACGACCCAAGACATGAAATCCTACTACTATTATAAAGGCGAAAGTTTGTAAGTATGGATGTATGGATGTATGGATGTTTGTTACTCTTTCACGTAAAAACTACTGAATGGATTTGAATGAAACTTTACCACAATATAGCTTATACATCTGAATAACATATAGGCTACAATTTTTGAGGTTTCTAATGTGAGGTCGTAAAAAAACACATTTTTTGCGCTACTAGACGGGACGAACCTGAAGTCCGCGCGAACGAAGTCGCGGGCAAAAGCTAGTTCAAAATGTTTTGATTCTTAAGGTCTAAGGCCTAGGCCCACTACACTGTACCAAACCATTCTGCTAGGAGCGTATCAGACACTAAAAGCAACACGCACGCGCGATACGCTCTGCCCACTGAACGGATCTACAGCGATATGTTTCACCGTTATATGGAGCGAGAGCGTATTTTGCCGGTGCATGACACGCGCCGGTGTAAATCGGTGACGGAACGCTCTAGTGGGAACATGTCATAAGTTTCCAAAACAATGTTTATCCCCCTGACATATTACCAGCACGTAAGAAGGCAAAAACCTTAAGGTTCCTTACATGGAAGAAACTTTTAGATGGATTTCTTAACCCGTGGGTCGTGAACCCCAAATAGATCCCTAACTCACTCACCTACTTAATATAAAGCAAGATAAGAAACCTTTGTAATCAAAAGACGATCGCTCCAAAATTATATCTAGCAATGACGTAGTTGGCAGCCAGCCCAGCTTTCCTTTGAAGGCTAGAGGCCTAAGGTTCGGTCACAATGACGGGACACACTTAAGATTTAGGAAAGAAAAAACACTTTGAATATTAAACACTCGCTTCCTCTGCGTCAATAAAACGTGAAAATGAAAAATGAAAATAATTATTTCCTTGCATTTTTACACACAAAAGCATTATATCAGCAACGCCACCTAAGGAATTACCATTTCATGTTCAACTTCAAAATGAAAATGAAAATTATTTATTTGCTCAAAACATGGTGATACGAAGATGTTATTTTAGTGCATGTTCTCATGTTTAACAATATTGTCATGAAAATATTTATAATGCGAATGTGTGATGTGATGATGTGAGCGGGACTTCGACAGCGCATACTTATCTCTCTTTCACACTCAAAGGCCTAATGGGCAGGCGAAGTGCTGCACTGTACACTGCACAGTGATCGATAAGCCCGAGAAAATATGAATCCGACGATGTAAAAATCATGAAAATCGGTCCACCCGTACATGACTTATAAATGGTAAATAACACGACTTTCTTATATGACATTTCAGTGACTTCTTCTCAGATAGAACAGATAACAGCGTGAAGCTGTGTTCTCATAGCTGAGAGGTCACGTGTGTTGGTACGCTGCGTACTCATAACAGTGGGTACTGGTAGTGGTAACTGATAACAGTGATTTTATAGAACAGATATTATCTTACGAGGAACAGCTATTACGGCCGTATTTAAAAACGAGTGATAAATACTTGTTACGATAAATACGCCCAGCCTGTAAAATAATATTTGAGTAATTTCTAAGAATTTAATCGTAGGAAGAATCGTAGAACAAACTCCAACTAATAACTGTTTTACCAGCAGTGTGAGTGACTGACTCCTAATTCTATTTCTTTCGGCAAGGCCTGTCATTATCTTCATAGCACAGATAATTCAGTTCTCGACCTATTGATTTTCTATTTCTGTGAAATACATTAAATGTTAGTTCGATAATAGTCAAGGTTTCTAGAACCTTCGTTCGATATCAACGTGACATTATTGGAGGTTAGAAGAATACTCTACGGCTCACTTGCGCACGGTGATTTAACTCAGGATTACGCTAACCCAGGATTAAATCATCATTCTGTCTCTGTCAGTTTATATGGTGTTGACAGAGACAGAATGATGACTTAATCCTGGGTTAGCGTAATCCTGGGTAGCGCAAGTGGGCCCAAGTGGGCCTAAGTGGGACTTGCACACGATGATTTAACCCAGGATTACGCTAACCCAGGATTAAATCATCATTCTGTCTCTGTCAACGTCATATAAACTGACAGAGATAGAATGATGGTAATCCTGAGTTAAATCACCGTGCGCAAGTGGGCCGTAGAGTATTCTTCGTAGCGAAGTTATGTAACATAACTCGGGGTTAAAATTTAATGTAACGGTTACTAAATCTTGAAAATAATGCTATTTAATAGAGGGGTACACAACATTTCGTTTAAGATGTATAGTATATTCATTCTAGATTTTTTAGCGGCATTTATAATTTTAATTTGTTGCTGCTGTGTTATAGCTCCAAGTGAGTACATTATAAAACACAACTCTCCCACCCCCCCAACCCGCCGCTTCACCCCTCCCCCCCTTGATAAAGGTCCCAAATTTCATATTTCCTCTATTTTCAGGAAAACTATACAAGCTAGGACAAAATGGTCAAGGACTAAATTATTTGTCAATAAATTACCTACAAATAAGTATTAACATTCATTTTGATACGAGTTATAGTTTTTAAGCTATGGAGCATCAAAGAGTACTAAAAATGTGCGCATAGCAGAAATACAACATTTAACACAAAATAAACAATATAATTTATAAATTTTCACAAGAAATGCGTTTCTGTAGTACATATCTATCTAAAACAAATCAGTATCGTCATTGTTATCTTCTAAAGGTTTGTCGAATCTACTAAGGCCCCAATGTATGCATATGGTGGAACAACAGAATGCAGCTTTGACATATCCACATACTTTTCTGTAGCCTTTTTTGCAGCTGCATGATACTATTTTCAGTATCTACTGTGGAGCTGGTGCCTATGTGGTATTTAGGGTACGAAGTTACAATTTTTTTCCAGCTTCAGTTATCTGGGTTAAATGAATTTGCTCGCCATAATTGAACTTGATGAAAAGTACCTATGTGTTGAATTCTGACAAGCAGCTCCTGAAGATGAAAACTTTGATAATATCACCACTATTGTTCTTCAGATCAATTTATTTGTAAAAGTGGACCTCTCGTATATCGTTTATACTTTTTAGGTACCTACTATGATACTATCCGAGAATATATCTTTCTCCTGCCTCTTCTATCTGCTTGCGTGAGGCATCCGGGCTATTTTAAACGTTTATTGTGTCTTTCAACTCGGTCTTTTTACCAAACAGGAAAGACTAAACCTTTCCTTTGTTGTAGAATGCAGATGTAGTAGAATATATTCTTACGTGGTGGAGTCAGTCCCAGTAAAAGAACCAACAGATCAATGTCTTGCCCAACCACTACGACAATGTCTTTTCGACGTACTACATAATATCGGCATTCTAAGGCACAGGAAAGGTTCAGTCTATTCAATAACATATAACATCGACTTGCAAGATACAATAACTCCTGATGCCTAACGCGAGGAGGTAAAAAGGCAGGAGAAAAATATATTCTTGCATAGTATGGGGCTAAGCAAACCGAAAAAAGTATAATCGTGTTACGAAACATTTAGGTACCTACTTCAACTTCACTTCTTGACCAACTCTCAAGAACAATACGGTGTTATTAAGAAAAGACCACCTTCTTCAGCTTGTCAGCATTCAATGCATACTTTGATCAAGCTCTACAGTTGATACTGAAAACAATATCATGCAGCTGCAAAAATGGCTACAGAAAAATATGTAGATGTGTTAAAGGTGCATTCCGTTGTTCCACCATATGCAGACATTGGGGCCTTAGTAGATTCGACAAACCTTAGAAGATAACAATGACGATACAGATTTGTTTTAGGTAGGTAAGTACTACAGAAACGCATTTCTTGTGAAAATTTATAAATTATATTGTTTATTTTGTGTTAAATGTTGTATTTCTGCTATGCGCACATTTTTAGTACTCTTTGATGCTCCATAGCTTAAAAACTATAACTCGTATCAAAATGAATGTTAATACTTATTTGTAGGTAATTTATTGACAAATAATTTAGTCCTTGAACATTTTGTCCTAGCTTGTATAGTTTTCCTGAAAATAGAGGAAATATGAAATTTGGGACCTTTATCAAGGGGGGGAGGGGTGAAGCGGCGGGTTGGGGGGGTGGGAGAGTTGTGTTCTATAATGTACTCACTTGGAGCTATAACACAGCAGCAAAAAACTAAAATTATAAATTTTGCCGTTTCGCCCATACATTGAAATCTAGAATGAATACACTAGTAATGTTTTCTTACAGTTACATTTTCTAACGTGAAATATATCCAATTAATTGAACAGATTTTGAGTTCCGACGTAAATAATGTGAGTATGTAACTATGACGTCATACTGCCTTTTGAAAGTGCATTATGCAATAGGAAGTATAAATTTAACTTAGTTGCATCGCAATATTAAAAGGCTTCATTTGACGCTTTATCAGATTATAGAAAAAAACCGGTTAAGTGCGTGTCGGACCCGCGCACTGAGGGTTCCGTGCCACCCTTAACTGAATTCAGGGTCCACTTACTTTCACTTAACGAAAACATCACAATATATTGCGACAGCAAAAATAACTTTGTTTTTCATAGTGTTTGTATGAAAGACAAAGTTATATTTGTGGTTGATAAAAATGTGCAATATCTCAAAAACTACTGGTTCGATCTCCTTCAAACCAATTTTCGTTGCAAGTTTTTGTTGAGATCTACATCATATATTTTTTTCAAAACTTTCACTTTCTTAGATCAAAAGTTAGATGGGGGGGGACGCCCATTTTACCACTTTGGAAGCGTCTATATCTCAAACCTTATACTTTTAGAAAAAATGGTTGTAGAAACCTCAACATCATTTTAAAAGACCTATCCATAGACACCCCACACGCATAGGTTTAAGTAAAAAAAATTTTTTAGGTTTTAGTTTCATGTATGGGAGCCCCCCCTTAAATATTATTTTTTCTTACTTTTTGTATCTGAATCGGAAAGCGGTGAACAAAATACACCTACCTACCAAGTTTCAGCTATCTGATGCTTATAGTTTCAGAATAAAGTGGCTGTGACATACGGACGGACAGACAGACAGACAGACAGACAGACAGACAGACAGACAGACAGACAGACTTGACGAAACTATAAGGGTTCCGTTTTTTGCCATTCGGCTACGGAACCCTAAAAACTCTTGACCGCTTGAAAGGTAGTGATTCTAATATTCAATCAAGTACAAGAACTAAAATACCATAATGTATTTTTTTTAGGTCCACTTTACTATGCCGAGATTAAAGTGTAAACGTGTCTTTCCGACTCTGTTAATAACAGACACAATAATGAATTCACCCAGAGCAGAGTAAAGGCCGTTTCCCAAGGTCATATTACGTTTTTAGCAGGTACTGTTTTCTGCGGGATGCTGTTTAGTGGGATACACGTTTTAATGCTTAAATCCTGCTTGCAGCGACCAGCAAAAGACCGACACCTGTTTTTTACTGATGCAGTTTTGTCATTAAAATGGATTAGTAAAAATATACATACACACATATATCGCGGTTCAGGATTGTATGCAGATTCGGATGTTGTATGAAGTTAGTCTAACAGCGCCATCTAGCCGCGGAGTGCCAAGTTATGTCGTGGTGTGTGTCGCCACAACCTTAATGGTGCTTATAGCCTTATCTTCCAGTCATAATAATGCTGTTGGTGTATTGTTTCAGGAGTTGTCGAAGCTGGATGGCGAGCTCCTTGGGTCCTCAGCACCACCGTCGTCGGCTCCACTGTCATGTTCCATCGACATACCAACGGAGACCATCGCAGAGGTATACCATAGTTTTCTTTTTATACCTTGACTTACAAATGACTCCCAACAGCTCCCAACCCAACACCGGCTCGCGTCGCTCGCAATAATTTTTTTTATCATGTGCTTGGTTTGATAAGCGTTTTTTTTGGTCTAGCAGTGGTTCCCAAAGTTGTCTAGGCTGCGTGCGACCCAGCTAAAACAAGTTTACAAACTCGGGACCCACCTTTAGGAAATTGAACCGTTACCAATATGAGCATGGGTCGGGCGTTTGGCGGTGCGTCGTTCTACAGCCAGGGCCCACTCAACAATATCTCGCACCCTTGCTTTGGGGAACCCAGGTCTAGACACTAAGGGTTTGAAGGACTTATAATAATGTTGTTTGTTATCCGCAGGCTGCCTTATCCCCGGATGTGGCGGGGTCTCTGCTGTCAATCCAATCAGCGCCACCAGAGCCCCGCGAGCGCCCCGCCAGCTTGCTGTTAGAGCTGCCACTTGCTGCCGTGAGTACATACTCTGATGCGAACGAGCGGCTCGTTGCTCGCTGGTTTCTTTGTAACACGACTGACTGCACGAATGCTCGCTGTGTACCACCCACCTTAAAAGTTGTGCTGTGTACAAGAGCATATATGTAGGACTCGGGGTTTGGGTAAGCAGGAAATACACAGGAATTGTTTAACTTCTTATTTATTCTTCTTATAATAAGAACGTCTTTACGTCTTCACTCTACCTTTAGACTCCAATTCAGACTTAACTCAAAGTCCTCTCATGTCAATCATAACGTCACCTTCTGCATTCTTCTTTCAAATTCAAACGTTCTTCTCCTTTCTTGCTCTCTCTCGTCTGTCATCTCATACGTCTTAAGTTCCGTTCCACGTCCATATATCCCACATATATTTTCACAGCAGTCATACTTACTTACAGCGAATTAATAAAAGGTGGGGCTTCACTGAGGACGACACGTGCGAGTGTGGCGCTTTACAATCTTTGCCACACATAATGTCGTGCCCTACCTCTCCTGCCACCTGCACGCAAGAGGACCTTTACAACACAAACCAGAAGGCCATTGATGTTGCCACTTTTTGGGCGCAGAAAGTTTAATTGCCATTGACTCGAAAAGAAGAAGAAGAAGAATACAGCGAATTAATATAACTTTTTCTGTCATCAGCAAGTCGGGGCGTACCTCTCAGCCATGTCGCCAACAGAACAGGAAGAAGATTCACTGCTGACGCTGTCTTCGGTCACCGCACGTCCTCTGCTGGCTGCTTCGAGGCAGTTGCGGGCGCCAGCTGATTCTACTGAGTGAGTTGAGTTGCTGCCAGGTGGCTTATGTTGCTGCCACTGTCCCGAGCATTGTCCCGGAATGCTGCGCCATGGCACAAACCTACCTACAAAAAATCAAGGGTTCTACAGAGTTATTATCATCATCATCATCATCATTATCAGCCAAAGGACGTCCACTGCTGAACATAGGCCTCCCCTACGGCTTTCCACAAAGACCGGTTGTAAGCGGTCTGCATCCAGGACGATCCTGCGATCCTTACAAGGTCGTCTGTCCATCTTGTCTTGTCGTCGGCAGACGTCCTACGCTGCGCTTTGATCCAGTAATTTTACTATGGCGTTTATATACTTGAAGAAATTTGCATATTATTAAATTCTTAGCATTTGGCAGTGTCATCAAGTTCTTCTTATAAGTATTTATGGACCTTAAGGAATAAAAATGCCCGAGATATAACCCTGGATAGAATATCCTGGCGCAGATGTGTGAAGGATACCCGACCCCAGATGATGGGAATAGGGAAGGAAGAAGAAGATGAAGAAGGGACTAAAATGACTTTTTCTTCTCCAGTTCCTGCAGCACCAGCCCACCAGACGGCGGCTACGGCTGGGTGGTCGTCTTCGGAGCGTTCATGGTGCAGTTCTGGGTGGCTGGTCTCTTCAAGTCCTACGGAGTGCTGTACGTGGAGATCATGGAGACGTTCCCCGATTCCTCTGAGTCGGTGGCTTCTTGGATACCAGCTGCGCTGTCTACTCTGTGCTTGGCTTTGGGTGAGTAAAAAAATAGGTTAAATAAAATCTTGATGGAATGGAAACTAGTAAAGATTTTGCCTACTACACCGTAGCATACCATCGATGACGCGTTTGGTGTAGTGGTTAGCGCTCCTGACTATTACGCCAGCCGTCGCGGGTTCGAATCCCGCAAGGGGCAAATGTTTGTGTGATGAGGTTTAGGTTTAGGTTTAACATTTTTTTCTCTAAAAGAATACAATTCACTTAATAGAGAAATACAAAACACTTACAATATCAGCGGGAATCGCAATCAAGAGCATTCACATGTAGGTACATACTATTTTGGTGCCAAACACAAACAGATCACAGTAACATTTACAACACAAAACAACATTATTAACACAAAATATGACGATCAACAACAAAAATCATTTCAGCTGAACTAAACAAGCCATTCATTAGATAACAATAATATTGCGGGTGGATTTGATAAAAGTACCGTCCTACTAGCCGGTTCACCAGTCGCCTTGGCGTTTGCTTAGAAACGTACCTATTACGTATCTTTAAGAAAATTGATTGTTGTTTCTTACAGATAGGTGTACGAACATTTGTACCTAAGTCATGGATGTTATAAGTATTATGGGAGACGCCCCCGTCATAATATTGTTGTCTGGTTCTTCGTAACACAAGGAAGATAATTCCTTACCACGAAACTAGACAACCGGTGTGTTGTCTGGCGCATATTTATTTTTTTATATTATTTATCTACTATACCAGACGTGGCAAAGAGAGCAGGGATGATGATGAAGCGAGCTCACCAAGATAGAAGCCTGTTCACTCTGACTTTGAAAATAATAGAGTTGTTGGTATTAATCTGTTGGAAACACTGATGCGAATCTAAATGTTGTGATAACACCGTTGTTTCCAATGTCGACAACAAGTTAATTTAAGCTCTTTCCTTGGGAATCAGGGTGATGTAGTCCAATATCACAAAACTTTTTTTTGACGACACATTTGGTGCATTGGTTAGCGTTCCTGACTACTGAACCAGCGGTGCCGGGTTCGAATCCTGAAAGGGGCAAATGTTTTTGTGATGAGCACAAACATTTGTACCTAAGCCATGGATGTTATATGTATTTAAGTATTTATGGGAGACGCCTCCGTTATAACCGTTGTCTGGTACTTCGTAATACAAGAAAGACTTCCTTACTTTGAAACCTGACAATTGTGTATGTTGTCTGGCGCATATTTATTTATTTATCTTTCTTCCAGCGCCTCTATCATCAGCGCTCTGCGAGAAATACTCCTGCCGTCTCGTGGTCTTCATTGGAGGCCTGTTCTGTGCCACTGGCCTGGCTCTCTCCTACTTCAGCACTGGACTGATACATCTGCTGTTCAGTTTTGGAGTTATGACTGGTAATAGCACTTTTACAACAAAGTTGATGGATCCTTGCTTGGTGGAACCTTACCACATAAGTTTAGCCTGTAGTGTGTGTTAAGCTTCCCACTGCTGGGCAAAGGCCTTACCTCAAACGTAGTTATATTGTGTTAACATGCATCAACGAATATACTGTTCTTACGTCATTAAAATATGCAGATAATTAAGAAAATTGCTTTTTCACAGGTATCGGTGGAGGATTATCAACCACTCCTGGGATTGTCATCGTTTCTCAATACTTCGATAAGCACAGGTACCTTTGTTTGATATTTTACCTTCTTTATTGCGCCAGTATCAAGAAACGTACGTTGCTTGTACATTTCTTGATACTAATATCAACTTAGAGACTTATTCAACCTAGGTATATTAGCCGGAACCGGAACCAACTGCTTAACGTGCCATCCAAAGCACGGAGATGTTCGTATAATATGGTCGGAATGGTCACCCATCTAAACACGACCGCGCCGTAAGTTACTTAACGTAGGTATCACTACCAAAGCGCTGCCACCAATGCGCTACGAGCACCAATTGTACGAAATCAATTTAAATAATTAAATATTTTGAACATACGAGTAGAAGAGGGACACCTGATTCGACTCGATCATTTCATCAAAAGTATTAAAGGAAGAATAGAAGGAAAATGAAAGCGAGGAAGACTAATAATAAACTATAGGAAGCAAATAAAGCAAATGTTAAATGTCGTGTCGTATCAGGAGGTCAAGATAATGGTGGAAAAAACGGGAAAGAATAGAAAGAACTCCACTGATAAGAGCCAATGCTCTTAAATTTAATGATGATGATGACGGGTACACTGTAATCGTATTGTATGTAGTACTATTATATATTCTGTGCCAGTAGTAAAATCATACAAAGGACGTCTCATCATCATCATCATTATCAGCCGAAGGACGTCCACTGCTGAACATAGGCCTCCCCCAAGGCTTTCCACAACGACCGGTTGTGATCCTGCGATCTTTACGAGGTCGTCTGTCCATCTTTTCGCTGGACGTCCTACGCTCCGCCTTTGGTCGAAGGGTCTCCAATCTAGGAATTTTCTGCCCCAACGGCCATCAGTTCTACGCGCGCAAAGGACGTCTACCTAATTTAATATCTGACGATTATTTCTGTCCTTTTCAGAGCTCTAGCCAACGGCATTTGCGTGAGCGGGACGGCCGCTGGTAGCTTCGTGTTCCCCATGCTGATTGAGAAACTAGTCGACATGTACGGACTTCATGGGACTTTACTACTTCTTGGTAAGTTCGCAGACCAATTTGTTTAAAATAATAGTATTTTGCTCAAGGAAATTTTATTTTGTTTTTAAAAATAGCTAAAGAAACTTCAGAAACTCAGTATTTTTATGTCGTTCGTAAGAAAAGCGACCATTCCTTAGTTTTAATGTTAAGTGGAGCTTGAGAGCATTTCTTGATTTGATTTCAGCAAGTCACCATGACTCATACAACATTAAACGTCCGAATAACAACATAAAGCTCTCTAGAGTGATATTCCGTCTTTACCATAACACACAAGGACCTAACAAATGAACTGATACATGCACCTATCTACGGGCATATAAGATCTTAGGCCCATTAGCGACCCTTAATACAACGGTCACTTATATGTAGGCTTCCTCAAGGCACAATCTTTGGTCCTTAATTATTCCTTGTCAAAAAATACACCATATATACCTGATTCACAAATAAAATGATTTGATTTAAAGAATCCTGTATATCTAAAGGTTGCCTGGAAGAACCGCTAGCCGATAATACCGCCTTAATTGTACATTTCCTCTTAACGAATTTGTAATTAACCTATGTGATGATCAAGAGTTATCTATCTATCTATCTACAGGAGGGGGGATGCTCCACGTGTGCGTATCAGCGACACTGTACCGAGCGCCCCCCGTACCACGAGAGCGCAGTCAAACGCCCGCTACCACGACCACAACTGAGAACACGACGTTGCTGCATGATATTCAGGAATGTAAGTTAAATTGACTAGTTTCGCGGATTGCGTTTCGCCACGACAGTAGTGATTTTGAGTGAGTTATTGCAAATATTATGTAGTTTTTTTTTTTATGTATAACCGCCGCTGTGCTGCGTCCCAGTATCGAGGCTCCCGCTAAAAATCAGCGTCGTGATAAACATTACACATGCATGGTTATTACGACTAGTGCTGAGCGGGAGCCTTTTTGATACACAATCATGTTGTTAATTTATTTATTGGTACAGGGTGAACAGAGAAATTGATTGTCTAACATATTATGTATAGAAAAACTCCTTCTAAACTATTTCTAATATACTGAATACAATTTTTCATTCACGAGTATCCAAAGTTATTTGGAAGAGTTTGGTTGCAAACCTTTTGAAAAGAGGCATTGACAATAAATAATGACTGAGTTTGTTGCACAGCTTCTTCTCAGCACTAGCCTACAATTGTCCCGGAGTAGTGGAGGTTTATATAGGGACGTGTATAGTGTCCCCAGTGGGTCTATATGCAGAGATAAATAACTTTATTTTGTAAACCAGCCACCTCGCTTTTCGATTGAAAACCCTACTGTTATTTATCGATGCTATAAGACCCCGCGCAGACTGCAGACTGTTTATCGGCTGATAGTTTGGTCGGCTACGAAATAGTATGGATACAGAGTCGTTGTAATGTGCGCACATGCATACCTGAACATACTGATGAAGAATTCGACTAAACTAATAAAAAAATGAAAATAAAAAAGTCGATAAAAAGTCTGCAGTTTGCGTGGGGTCTTAAAGTTGCCAGAATTATTTTGAGAATTGCCGATTCTATAGTCTTTGTTTCGTCATCTCTTGTCAATGTCATGTCTATCTCGCTTGCACTTACCGATTAAGCTGCGCGCAATAATATTCCTATCTCGACTGACATTATGGCCTCACAACTCAGTTGCTAACGCGCCGACTATAATAGTAGCCCTCCTAGCCCCGATTTCGACTACGGTGGCCAGTCACAATGACTAACCGACTGCGCGGGACATATTTTAGTGCACAAGTGTGTGCGCAAACATGCACACTCTATTCCTTTCACTCTCATAGTCCGATGGGACAGCAATCTGACACGACCGGAGAGATATCAGGCGCAGGACCAACGCACCGAGGCACGGGGGTGAAACACCGCCAACTTCCAAACACCAGGCTTCCCTGAGAATTTCCGAACAGAAAAACCCAGGTCCATATTTTTGGCCCGACCCGGGAATCGAACCCGGGACCTCTGGCGTAGCCATTGCTTTAAAATGCGACCCTCTAACCGCTGCGAGCTTTAAGCAAAATAAAATTTCAATGACGGCTGGTACTATTTAAAAAAAATTACTCAAGCCTTGATGAATTTCAGGTAAACTGGACTCCAAAGAGAATCGTCTGCAGCATCTCTTCGAGCCAGACTCGGAGACAGCACTGAACCAGAAGAACTTACTCCTGACTGAGGAAGCCAAACGCACCAACCTCATCACCGAGATCATTCATCCTAGTCTCATTGAAGTGAGTAGCTTATTGACATACCTTCATCATCATCATGACGACGCGTTTGGTGTATTGGTTAGCGCTCCTGACTATTACGTTGGCCGTTGCGGGTCGAATTCCGCAAGGGGCAAATGATTTTGTGATTAGCACGAACATTTGTATGTTATATGTATTTATTTAAGTATACTTAATGGGAGACGCCCCCGTAATAATCGTTGTCTGGTACCTTGTAACACAAGGAAGAAAATTCCTTTCCACGAAACCAGACAATTGGTGTGTTGTCTGGCGCTTATTTATTGATATATTTATCATCATAAATGTACCCAAGGACGTTCACTGCTAATCATAGGCTTCCGCCACAGTTTTTCTCAGCGACCGGTTTTTATTTTATTTTACTTAGGTATACAAACAAGCAGGATATGGTATATGCTTAACTTAAATAAAATTACTAAAAAATGCATAACTGGACCATAGCCCATACACAACATGAATAGGACAATCAATGGCTTAACGTTCGAATAGGTTTAAGACCCTTCTATCAAAAATGGAGCTAAGGTTAAGAACTCACGGCGCGGTTTCCACCCGCGCCTGCCGCGGTTACGGGCTCGCAGCCTCTGTAGCGGCTCCCAACGCCTAGCCAGGAGCGTGCGAAAATTAGCTTGAAAATCGGCGGGCTCGTGAGTTTTGAAATGAAACCGCTCTCTCGACCGACCGCCGCGAGCACGCGACTTGAACGCACGTACTTAATTCGGCTCCTAATATGTATACTGTTAAAAGTGGTAAAAAAAGCTAATATTATGGCTTAAAATTTATAACTAAAGATTCCTTTCTAAAAAGTGCATGGAGTGTGATAATTTTAAAACATAAACAAAGTGACTTTTGAAAAATGATATTATTCAGTCAAAGATTATTTGAATGATATTTTGACATAAGTATATAAATTTTTAATTTATTCCACTAACTGAATTATTTATTATTGTAAGTAATATGAATGCATAATGATTGATATTGACTATTATTATTGTATTGTACTTAAATATTGTATGTCTGATAAGACAGGTCACAGTGAGACGTCATTTTTATGAAGAACTTACGTACCTGAGTTCCACAATAAATTAATTTGATTTGATTTGATTTGACTCGCAGTCGCGGCGGGCGCGGTTGAAAACCGCGCCGTGAGTTCTTAGCGTAAGACGTCCACAGTCAAGATAGTAGACGACATTGCAAAGATCGCAGGATCACACTGGATGCAGACCGCTCCCGCATTGATGATGAAGTAAAATTAGCTGGCGCAGTTACTTAAATTGATGAGTGTTGTCTTTTCCAGGTTGCACGCCCTCCCATGCAATCACAGCAATCGGATTCAGAAGACTCAGAAGTCATGGATGTCCTGGGAGTTGTTGGTAAGTGGCCAAAGCTTAAACTAATCTACTTCTCGCTTTTCACTTACGAGAAATCACTTAGTTCACACATGTATCATGCTATGAAATCATTAAGTATTTTACGAACATAGCATTGTAAATACATATTTTTTTCTTTTTTTTAAAAACATTTTTGTGTTTTACAGGTGTGTGTGTGTGTGTGTGTGTGTGTGTGTGTGTGTGTGCGTGTGTGTGTGTGTGTGTGTGCGTGTGTGTGTGTGTGTGTGTGTGGGTGTGTGTGGGTGGGTGTGGGTGTGTGTGTGTAAAGTAACACGCATTGTAAGAATTTCTAAAAGTAAGATACGGGTCGGAGGGACATTATGATTGCTTGAATGCTATCTCTTGAAGAGAACAGCTGGAAATACAGACATAGACGACATCTTTACCGACTTTTAAAAATGTAAGGTTTTAAAAAAACCGTCACTATTTCCCGAGTAATAAAGTAATAAGCACTATAACGCAGGATTCTTCATGATAATGTAAATTGAAATTCTGTAATTTTTATTGAATTATATTTTGGGTGGATTTCCCAACAGCAAAAACTGCGTGGCATCGATGAAATCGGTACTAAAAAACATAGTAATCATGTTCAATAATTTTTTTTCAGTTAGTTGAAATGGTAGCCTTTGTGAAGCACTAAGTATTTTATTATTTGGATGAATAGGTTTTCCAGAAAAAAAAAATTAACCTCGAAATCTTTCATTGCCATGTTTGTCCACACGACACCTTGATGCATATTATACTTTACTGATAAAAATCTATTGGTTGTTTATATTAAAACCTATTTTTATTAAATACGTGAATAGTTAAAGCATTGTTACGAAATAGATTTATTCAAATATATTAATAAGACAACGAATTGTCAATAAAAAAACATCTGTCCCAGAACGACCTTTCATCTCCGTGTCCTAAACAAGTTAGAGAATACTGTTTTATCCAACGACTTGTGCCCCGCCCCCTACCCGCTGAACGTTGCTTAGCAGTGCCGCCTAAGTGCTCGACGTGGAAGGACGCCCGCACGTGCCTGCGTTTTTGCGCCATAAATTTAAGTATTCCATTTTCACGTTACTGGACATTTTTTCTTTCATCGCCGTGCATAGGTATAACTTCTATTTGAATAAGTTTTGCCTCTTGATTAGCCATTCGATAAAATGCTATTGCTATGATGTTTATTTGTGAAGTTATTATTACTTTGCACAAACAAAAGCTTTTTTGTTATTTTACGTTTTTGCCTCGATTATCATTGCCATGCTTTCATTTTCGTGGTTTCCGTGGCAAAAATTTGCTATGGAAATGAAAAAAAAGACATGGCAATGAAAAAAATTTCATTGCCATGACTTTTAAAACAATTTACTTTCATTGCCGAGGCCAAGTATTTCATTTCTGTGCATTATGTTTTCATCGCCATGGTATAATAATTATAAGGCATAAGGTTCTGTAAAAAAGGTAGTATCGAATACTGACAGTACAGAGTTTTTCAAGTTAGCCCTCAAGACCTGCAAGAGCGATGTGTATCAGATTTCACAATATTAAATCGAAGCTATACTTTTTCATCAAGTGGCAAAAAAATTATTGAGTTAACTTATGTTCATTACAATAATTTGATTGAAACCTGTGTTGCCATCCTAATCTTGCGGCGCGCGCTCCTACGCACATCATTTTGAGTACTTACAACCCCGTAAAGTAGTTGCTTTCGAGATGTTGTTCCCATGACACGAAACTAACCTACCAGGGCTCAATTTTCGCGTGTGCTTTCCCTTAAACCTATCTGAAGACCTGTGTGACTGTGCCTGTGTCCTCGGTGATCACCTGCAACCTGGAAACCATCTACTGGCGGATAATAGGTGAGTCCTGACAGACAAAACCTCCCTTATATTTTTTGCCTACCACGTTGAATCCACTGCCGATCTCGAACAACTTACGTTTTACGTTGATTGGTGTATTTTATTCTAAGCCTAAGCACTATCACAATATTACAAACAACACTTTCACTCCCCTTGAAAATTACTTGAGTTTGTATTTTGCGGTACAAAAACATGTGACAAATCAACCCCTACCTACGATCTTGTACGTGCACTGAGACATGAAAAGATGCAAATCTTTTAAACTACACTTTTAGTAATCTGGCTATCGCGTATGATAGTTACCACTAGGGGCATGCGTCGTCGCACCTATTTAGCCAATGCGGAACTGAGTGGCGCGGCGCGGGAGTCAAAGGGGTACCGCCATTGTACTGGCAGGCTGGTGCGTTTAGGCGGAAAAATATTTTTGATACTTTAGAATTTTTAGTCAATAATAGAAACTCTTAAACTGTAATTTCTTCTATGAATCAATTTATCAAAGTGTTATTTATAACTTAAATTTGTAACAATATCGTGTTTCAAAAAATATACAGTTTTTACACGCACTGACATATGCTATTACGACGTATGATTTAATTCTACCATTCCTACCTGCAAAAGGATAAAAGTCTTAAGGATGGACTTGATCCCACTTACTAAAAAAACGATAGCAGGAGGCTTGGAAGTCTTGACACAGAGTTATATGAAGAAAATCAGTTGACGCTCGAAAAACGCTAAAATAAAATTCGTGTTTTCATGTATTTGTTTATCGAAAACAATTATTGATAAATACTTGATTGTTTTTTTTTATTTCTTCAAAGAAATTGTAAGGTAACTAAATTAAAAGGATGTTTGATGTAGCATAAAATAAAACAATCGCACTAATTGAGGCTATCTCAAAAATATGACTTTTCGTTTGTTTGAGACTGTGGCCGCTGGTTTAAGCCAAGAGTAAGGTTACCCAACCAATTAAAAAGTATACTACTCTATTATTTGAATACTGTCATCATAACATACTTTTTTACCGACTTAAAAAAAGGACGTATTCAATTCAACCTGTATGTATGTGATATCGTTAGAATTGGATAAAATTTGAGTACGTTGATCTGTTAAGACTTCCAAACACGTGTGCAAAATTTCGTAAGTGTATGTATGTTTGTATATTTGTATGTTTGTCCACGGATTTCTCGAACACGAGAAGTCATAGCGCAATAATTCTATTTTAGGTAAATCAAGTATATTTTCGCTTAGGGTACAGAGTAACTTTTATCAAAATCGGTCTAGTAGTGTTTGAGATATGGGTAAATAACTAAAATCATGAAATAAAAAATAATTTAAAAATGAAACCGTTCTTAAAAAGCTGAATAAAAAGCTTGAAATAACGCATTCGTCTCATATTTAGAAGAAACAAATTCTTTTGGAGTCGGTGCATGTGTGTAGACTGTTGGTGTACGTAAGCTTGACATCATGCACCGACTCCAAAAGATTTTGTTTCTTCTGATAAGAAGACGAATGCGTTATTTTAAGCTTTTTAGTCAGTTTTTTGAAGGCGGTTATTTTTTTTAATGGATTGATCGGTTAATACCCTAATAGGGTTCTAAGCATGGTTCTAATGTATTTGGTTCTGAAGTTTACGCGAATACTCATTACAATAAAACAACAATTTTACGGATTGATTTCGCGAACGTTTATTTTTATTTTATGCCTGACGTTTCGAATGCTTTACAGCATCCGTGGTCACAGGCAGACTAAGGTGTTATTTGTCATTACATAGTTATGAAAAATTAAATTAAACTACCGTCACTCATTAATATTAATTGATGTTCCTATCCACGCAGAAAGAACGTTCGCGAAATCAATCCGTAAAATTGTTGTTTTATTGTAATGGTTCTAATGTTTTGAAATGAGGAGAGATACGTTTTTTACGGTACAAAACCATTTTAACCTTCCATACAATATATTTACAACTGATAATTTTTACAAAGTAAAGTAAAACATCATTCATCATCAACATTGGCAAATTGGCAAATAATATGAAAGTATCAAAATTACTTATTAGGTAAAGATATTAGGTTTTTCATTGCCGTGGATTGATTCCTTCATTCCCGTGGCACAGTTCTTTCATTGCCGTGGACGCTTGTTTCATCGCCGTGCACGCAGTTTTCATAGCCGTGGCACCAAATTTTCAATCTTGTATATCTCCTTAGTTTTTTAAGTTATTTGCTAGATATTGGGCCATAATACTTACATTATCTAGTACTTTAATAAACGCGACTTTGTTTTTTTAAAAAGCTTAAGATAAAAAATATCCACGGAATGAAGATTTTTAGGGACTTGTTGAAATTCACTCTTTTATTTATTAATTTTAACTTTATTGCACCGTAAATTGTACAATTGGCGGACTTAATGCCTTATGGCATTCTCTACCAGTCACCGCTTAGTAATGCAGAGTTTCATATTTTTTTGTCTAGTAAACTTTTATAGTAAAGTCTCCTCTCTCTGTATTACTTATTTTGCAGCGCCCGTGAGGGTCCATAATGATCGTCTGCACATTGCCTGACTTGTAACACCTTTTGTACATTATGGTCATCATGGAGAAATAAAGTATTGAGTACATTTTTTTCAAAAACCTTGATAAAAACCTTTCAGGTCTACCCAGAGAAGTGGCTCGTCTCCGGCTACGACCCACCAGATCCTCATCCATCCTGCACTCGGTTGAAGACCTGTCCACCGACAGCACCTGCGTCTACAAAGCCAGCAGGAGGAAGATCAGCAGGTTGTTTACTGCTATAGATAGGGGCTCTAAAAAGGCTGTTACAGGTACAACATGGCCAATCTTAGGCCGCATCGACAATTATATATTCTGTGCATCAGGTGAGATTGTAGCCGAATCTTTCATAATAACACGAGCGACGGAGAGGACTATGCTCGGTATTTCTCTACGACATCGAATTAGAAATGAGGAGAAACGTAGAAGAACTAAGGTAACGGACATAGCTCTGAGAATAAGCTAATAATAATAAGTGGCAATGGGCAGGGCACATAGCGCGAAGAAATGATGGCCGTTGGGGCAGAAAAGTTCTAGATTGGAGACACTTTTACCAAAGACGCAGCGTAGGACGTCCACCGATAAGATCTTTACAAGGACAGACGACCTAGTAAAGATCGCAGGATCACACTGGATGCAGATCACTTGTGATCGGTACTGTGGAAAACCGTGGGCAAGGCCTAATGTTCAGCAGTGGACGACCTATGGCTGATAATGATGATATGATTAGTGTCCGTTCAATATTTATTTATCTCCCTAATATAAAGTTCAATATTTATTTATCTCCCTAACAAAATACCATACTTTCAGATCACTGTACATCCGGCCTCCTCTACCCAGTCGTCTGATACAAAATAAACTGGCAGAGCCGGTCATCATCAAGCAAGAGCAAGAAGTAAAGGAAGAGATTGTTCAGCCTGAGAAACAGAAGAGAGGATGCATTGAGAAGATATCCAGGTCAGTATCCTTATGAAAATAATAGAGAGCCCGTGTGGTGGAGTATGGCTTATACTACCTCATACTTGATAAGGTCTTTGCCCAGAAATTTTTACAGGCTAACATTACTATTACTGGTCTTACAGGTACCTGGACGTCTCCCTGCTAAAGTCCTGGCGTTTTGGTCTGCTGTGCGCGTCTGTGGCGCTTATGTCTTGCGGGTCGCCGTACGCGTTGTACTATCTACCCGCGTACACTGTGGCTGCGGGGCACAGCAAGCCTGCTGCAGGTCAGTTATCTTCATAAATAATAATAATAATAGTCCGCCTAGCTGAATCACTCGCCTCAATGGATTGTAATTATTTTCGTTGATTTTCGAAGAAACGTCGGTCGGTAGGTATATTGATTCGGTGATTGAAAAAACCGGTCAAGTGCGAGTCAGACCCGCGCACTGACGGTTCCGTTCCACCCTTTTAAACTGAATTCGGGTCCATTTCCACCTATTTATTTATTATTTATTTCCTTCCATATCAAAATATTTTTGGCAGCAAAAATAACTTTGTTGAGATCTACATTATGTATTTTTTTCAAAATGTTAACTGTCTTAATTCAAAAGTTAAATGGGGGATACAAATACACCTTGTAACACCATACCATACGAAGGCACAAGAACGACTTTGGCGGCCTATTCGTGGTGAAATTGTCGACGCGCACTACTAGATGGCGCTGGGAGAAACTTGACTCGCACTATGTTCCCGTCTCTTCGTGTACTTAATACCTTTCGTCTGATTATTATTTGTTGTCCTATGTTCATCGTAGACCCCGTCTAACGGTGCAAACTACTGCTCCCACATCAGCTGAGACAGTTAGTTGAAGCCGTCGGCGGTAACACCTGTAGCCAGCTGCACGTTTAGCTGCATCTCCTCGGAGGTCGACTGAATCGAACGCTCGCTACGGTGCTCGGACTCAACTCTGCAATCGTCCGGATTATCTAATAAACGGCTACTGAAGCTTATTGAAGTCGTTTTCCATCGACCACCCCCGCCACTCTTTTTATATTGGCGCCAACTCGCGGCCTTGAAGTCCAGGAAGCTTTCATCATCACTGATAGTAACCCGTGCTTCAAGCCAGAAGAATTCACACACGAATATAGATGAAAACATGACAGCGGAGAAGGTTGATGTAGATGAAACGCTGAAGGCTCAGTAAGTTATATAGACGGTTGATTGCAAGATTGTCACCGATCTTTCGTCCAGGGGGAGGAAGATCGCCTTTCACGAATTGAGACAGTACAGTTGATTCCTTGAAGTTTCACTGAGGTTTCCTACTATTATGAAGCAGAAGAAGGAAGTATAGAACAAAGTCGGCCTGAAACGAGAACCCATTCACACCCATATTGCTCTGTCTTCCTCGTCGGGACTACTTCGGAGACAGAGGGGGAGACTGTAACACCATACCATACGAAGGCACAAGAACGACTTTGGCGGCCTATTCGTGGTGAAATTGTCGACGCGCACTACTAGATGGCGCTGGGAGTAACTTGACTCGCACTATGTTCCCGTCTCTTCGTTTACCTAAGACCTTCCACCTAATATATATATGTTGTCCTATGTTCATCGTAGACCCCGTCTAACGGTGCAAACTACTGCTCCCACATCAGCTGAGACAGTTAGTTGAAGCCGTTGGCGGTAACACCTGTAGCCAGCTGCACGTTTAGCTGCATCTCCTCGGAGGTCGACTGAATTGAACGCTTGCTACGGTGCTCGGACTCAACTCTGTAATCGTCCGGATTATCTAATAAACGGCTACTGAAGCTTATTGAAGTCGTTATCCATCGACCACCCCCGCCACTCTTTTTATAACCTAATATTTTTTGCCTTACACGTTTCTAGCACGGCCATGGTATGTCACTGTAGGCAGAAACTTTTATACGGTCTAGCTTAGTCATCGCCTTTAGAAGTAAGATCAGGAGCCCTATTTTTGAACGAAAATCACACGCCATTTCAAAAATAGGGGCCCAGTTCAAGCCGAATTCAAATCTTGAAGGCTTGTCTCAATTGTTCATCATCATTATCAGTCAAAGGACGTCCACTGCTGAACATAGGCCTCCCCCATAGCTTTCCACAGCGACCGATCACTAGCGGTCTGCATCCAGTTTGATCCTGCGATCCTTACAAGGTCGTCTGTCCAACTTGTCGGTGGACGTCCTACACTGCGTCTCAATTGTATTTTCCGGTTATTCTTCGCAGGTCACCTGGTAGCCATCAGCGCGGTGCTGGATCTCTGCGGGCGCCTCGGGCTGGGCTACCTCTGCGACCTTCATTTGTTCTGCAGGAGAAAGGCTTACATCGTCAGGTAAGGGTCTACCTTGTATCGCAGAATTTTTATTGTCATAATTTTATTTGGCATATCATCAAATAGCATAAACTTCCTTTCGCAGAACATCAATTAGCATTCACTCATTTATCAGACGTACAAAACGCATAATCCTGTAAGCTAGAATCATCTTTAGGCAGAAAGAAAATTATGCCAAGTGTGTTATGCCAAGTGACTTTCGAAGCAAAAAGATTCTGCCAGATAGAGGGAACCCGTCAGGTAAACACCTTAACTTCTACGCAGGCATTGAACTGCTATTACTAGAGTATGGACATGACACAACGAACCAACTAACGCCACTTGGCATCAATGCATTTAAACAGTACATGAGTTTACGACGGTTTTACTCGCTAGCAATTACGTAAAAAAAAGTCTATGGAAAATTGCACAGCGCCCCTAGCGGTCACTTACATAACTCAAATTTTCCATACAAAAAGTTACGTCGTGTCGCTAGCGAGTAAAACCGCCGTAAATTCATGGTAGCGGTATGGTTTCAAATTCGACATTCATCAAAGAATACGTCACAATCTTGTCGTCGTATTTGCGACACACTTTTTGGCTTGGCATAGATTCTCTCTAGATACGTAATATAACTCTCCTAATTTAGTCGCAATGTTTTTTAACATTTTTAGCGAATTTTAGTTTAGTTGCAAGATTGAGAAGATTGCAGAGCGAAGCTACATATGAAATAAAGTTCAAAATCCCAGTTTTCATTACAGAAACTTGATATTAACAACATATTTTACTATTTCAGTATTCTAGTAGCCGGAATAGCAGTTTTGACTCTACCAAGCTTCACGTCATGGTGGGCACTGGCGGTGGCATCAGGTAACTATTTATCCATATCAGGTAAAAAGCCAGACCCTGGCGGATGAACCAGAGTAGTCTTCCCGTCCCCGCAAAACACGTGCCGAAAAAGCTGGTCAAGCGCGAGTCGAACCAGCGACCTGAGGGTTCCGTTCTACCCTTAAACTGAATTCGGGGTCTTGGTCGGAATTGCACTTAGCGAAAATATCACAATATTTTTTGACACCAAAACTTTGTTTTTCATAGTGTTTGTATGAAAGACAAAGTTATATTTGCGGTTAATGTCAATGTCAAAACTACTGGTTCGATCTCGTTCAAACCAATTTTCGTTGTCGGTATAGGCATACGCCAGGAAAGAGTAAGACACGGGGTTCAATTCCTCGTCTATCACAGAGGTTGCTTTTAACAAGTGCAATTTATATGACACTGAGTGTTAAAAATAACATTTTAAACCATTATGAACTTTATTTCCAGCTGCATACGGCCTCTGTCTCGGCTGCTGGTTCTTACTCGTACCTGTGCTACTTGCCGATGCATTCGGAACCGCTCGCATTGCTTCGTCTTATGGTCTTGTAAGGATGTTCCAGAGCATAGCTGCTGTGTCGGTACCGCCAACTGCTGGTACGTTTTATATAAAGTCACCTTGTTTTAAGTGAAAGTATTTTAAAGCGCAGGAGGTCGATCCTCGCATAATCGAACTTCGTTGTGTGTGGTAATTCGATTACGAGTATCACTGTTTTGTCGAAAAAATCAAGTAATATATCCACGTAAAAAAATAACCGCATGAAAAAAATCTATACTTATAAATAGAAATCGTGACCCGGTTAGAGCAATAACTGTATTTTCTTTGAAAAAGAAAAATTTGATGGGTTTAATTTTTTCGTATACGAACTGCACGAGAAGTGGCCTCCTGATTCAGCATAATGAATTAATATTTTTTTTTGTAGAAAACACTTTGGGGTTTTATCTAGCTAGTTTTTGAGAAAATTTGAGACTAAGGTAATATTTATTTTCAGTTTTTTTTTTATTAATTAAGGTTAAGCTTAGAGAAAAAGAAGGTTTAGGCACTGAATTGAGAAAGGCGAAGCCGATGAAGTAGATAACTTTTTAAATTGTCAGGGCTGTTGTAAAAAAATGATATTGTAAAATAAAGAAATTAATAAAAGCGAAATCTCGATTTTCCAAAAAAAATATGAAAGTGTTTTGTTTCTATAATGTTTACAAAGAAACTGTAAAAATATTATCACTTAAAACGATTTGACCCCATAGTTTACTAGCGAACCCGTCGAAACTTCGTTTAGTTGCCCTAAGCCCCGTCCCCGTAATATTTGTAAAAATATTTTCCTTCGGATATTGTGAGAGCAATCTCGCAACATTGATGATGTCACGCAGCCTACGCGTTAAAAAGCACTTGCAAAATTCCACAGGCCTGTTAATGTGACGGTGGCCGAGCGGTATAGGCATACGCCCGGATTGCGTAAGACACGGGGTTCAATTCCTCGTCTGTCACAGGTTCACAGTTGTCTTTTTACAAGTGCAATTTATATAAAAATAACTTTCCTTTTTAGTGAGTTTTTAGAACGGGCGGAGTATTATTTATGATGTTAATTATTTTCACAGGTCTAATAAGAGATGTGACCGGTGGTTACGCCTGGTGTTTCTACGGCATGGGCTCCTGCATGGTCCTAGGTTCGATCCCCGTCATAGCCTTCCACTTGACAGCTAAGAATGAAGACTCGGATTCCTCCGTCGATTGAAGAGATGTAATGACGTATGTATTTTATCGATATTCAAAGAGATAGTAAGAGTTTCTCAAAAGAGTGGGCGTTTTGCAACTTTTCTACACATTGTATTTAATTTTAGTGAGGGTAAAGTATCGATAGTTTTATCGATACTTTAAATTTTATAACGGTATTTTTACCGATAACGGTATCGTTAAAAATAATCATCTATTATTATAAAATGCTTTGTCCTGAATGATTCACTGACTGACGGATCAACGCACAGCCTAAACCGCTGGTCGTAGAGACTTGAAACTTGGAGGCTGTGTTCTTTGTATAACGTAGGGATCCGATAAGAAAGGATTTTTCGAAATTTTACCCCTAAGGGGGTGAAAAAGGGGAGCAAAGTTTGTATGGGACAACGTGATTCCTTGGTCCGATCTACTTCAAATTTTGCATAAACATTCTTTAAAAATAAAAACGAAAAATGTGTATCAAATTTTATTGAAATTTATCTTGTAACGGGGTTAAAAAGGGGTAGAAAGTAATTTTGGGGATGATTGGCTACGAAGTTAATATAAATACTCTTTAGTGCTTATCCTTAAAATTATTTTTATTTCATTTTTGACAATCATTTGACATATCTGAGACACAATGTTTTGACACATGTTTGTTATTAATTTTACATTTTACTCTCGAGAAGAGATTTTATTCCTTAAAATAGTAAAGAATGATTTTTTTGTATTGAAACAGGGTAGGTATCAAGCGGTCTGTGTCCACTGTAGTATGCAGATCGTTTGTTCATATTGTTGGTGGACATTCTACGCTGTTCCTGCGGTCGATGGGTATCTGACCTGGAACTTTTTTGCAAATTTTTCATGAGGGCCTATGTTAAGCAGTGGACGGCCTTGGGTGTTGATGATGATGATGGGGTAGATCCCTACATATTATAATTTTCCCTTTGAATTCAAACAAAGCTCAAGTTCAAACTCTTAAGGTAGCGGGAGAAGACTTGATATGTTATGTGGCATGATGCTGTGTAAGCGCACAGAGTAGCCTGGTCTTTTTAGCACCCGAAAGAAATATACGATTGACGAAAGGCGTAAAGTATTTCCATTACGTAAAAGATAATATCTCCGTGTAAGTTTGACCAGATTAAAGACCGGGCTACGTGTGAGTCTACACAACATATAACATTTGTCTATAATTTAAAAACTGATGTCATTGTATGTTTGGTTGAAGGCGCTAATCACAGGAACTATTGGTTCGGTTATAAAATATATTAGATACATTGTTAAATAGTGAATTTATCGGGGTAGGCTTTTTAATTAGTTTAATACTTAGAGGCTTATAAATATTTTTGCTACGATTCTATGGGAACGGAGTAAAACTAAAACGTGCGTACGAAGTCGCTGGCGGGCCGCTAGTTAAAATATAAAATGTGGTTGATCCTATTGATGACTTGTAATATCCATAAACGTTGTAAGGAGTGCCCTACCACTATCGATAGGATATAATCTTTCTATAATGAGCAGTCATAAGACAGAAAAGAAAAAGGAAATACAGGGTAATTAATCCTAAAAATATACACTTTTGTATTTTATTACAACTATCAAAATGTTAAATATCATATTTGATCATAAAAGTGTATTATGCGGATATAAATTCATGTATTTCCTTTTTAATATAAATAACAGCTCGCAAATGAAATAAGTAACTACATAATGATCATAAAAACATTATAAATATGAGTTTTGAACAGGATATATTTTTTCAGTTTATTATAACGCCTATTAAATATTTTTGTTGAAAATTTATAATCTGGGTAAATAAATCGTAACAAAACTATTAAGAAATAAACAAAATGTGTAGAAAAGTTGTTTAACAACAGTTGTTACCAAGGAAATTATCTTCATGAATGTGTTTTGCAAATTGCCAATTTCGGCGCATTTTTAATTAAAATTCGACTATTTATTTATACAATATTTAATTTAATTAATTGCTGTTGTGATTAGGTGTTATAGTTTTTTATAATTTAAATTAACTTTTAGTATGGTTGCAGTTAAAAAAATGATTTAATTAAAGCACACATTAGGTGTATTTCATTTGCTAAAATTATGAATGTTATTTTAAAATATAAGTACGTAATCATGTGAAAATTAGAAAAGCAATCGTTTGTGATCTTGAAGTAATTGTTGTGTATTTTAGTATGATTACAATATGCAAAATTAGTTTTAATCAAAATAAAAAGTTGCTGTTTATTTTTCAAAACAAATAATTATCAGCTGATACTGGCTTGGATCGTCTATTTTGCTGTAAATATAGTGGATGTAATATTATTAGAATTTTATGTTTACATTTAAATTTTTTGGACACAAAAATGATAATATAGGTATGTATACTTATAATTTTAAGATTGGTTCACCGTCAGCTTATTACCAATCAAAGTTATTAACATGATGCAAAACTGTTATTATAACCCATTTTAAGCCTAGATAAACTAGATATAAACCAAGACTAAATTAATGAACAGTCACAAAAAAGCATATTGTGGACACAAATAGAGAAATATTCCTGTAATACATGATGTCATTGTCAGGCAATTTTAGGAGATCAATGAAATGTTTATATACATCTTTTCCTATAAGGTCGTATTTGAAAGCTTAAATACAATTTCTGATGCCCCATACGTATCAGTCATCTATATTGACGATATGCATGGAGTCAGTTTTCAAATATTCGAATAATGGCCGCGTAGTAAAAAAAATAGGAATTGATGTTCACATTCAGATAAAAAATTGCAACATTTTGTATGTACATTAATTGTCTTGGTTTAATACCTGGTACAATTTTTAATAGAGGGGTTGCAGTTTCATATTACATTTTGTCAAGCTTCAATGCTATGCTTTACATATTTATTTTACCTATTTTACGCATTTTCGACAAAAAAGTGTCATATGAAAACATTCATTGTTTTTTTCATCGTATAATAACTGTGTAAAATGTGTTAAATTATACAACATAGCCAATTAAAACATTGAAGCTCGTTAGTGAATTTACTATAAATGTAATATGGTTTTTGTTCAGTTTAACAGTTTTTTAATAGATACAGTGGGATGGTGTATCCCAATCTTGAATTCGATTTCATCGATTTATCGCTTTTAATTTAAAATGTTATTTATTTTTATGTTTCTCATTTCTAGTCATTCACGGCCCTTCATTGACAGAAATTACACCTCCATAAATAACAAAACAATGAATTTGTTACATACATAATCTGTATCGTTCCAAAATTTATTCAACAATCATTGTGTATGTACAAATTGTGATAAACAGCACACTTATATTGATAGTAAACAAAGATATCTAAATTAGTCTTAAGTATAAAAAAGTTAAGTAAAATACACACTAATCAGTACTGAATAGAAGAAATATGCAAACAAAAACCACAAAAATTCTAGACAGACAGGAAAGTAAAAATTTGGAAAAAAAAATGAAATTCGTAACAATTAAGTCATGTTTGATATGTTACTTAAAATCATTTATTGTTTATTATAAGAGCGGTTTATTTCCGGTTTCACTTTGGTTTTGAATGATATATAAATCTAATAAAACAAGAAAAATATTCGCGTACCATTTAATTAAACAAAAACTTTCAAATTTCTTTTTTTACTTAGTATTTTAGCAAACTATTAAAAAAAACATTTTTGATCAATATGGGAAATGTAGTTCAGTTTTTCGTATTGCTTAAAATGTTACTTACATAAGAAGAAGCTAAGCTTTACAGCTTCTTAACTTACATTATGGTAGAAAGATGTACGTTAAAAGTCACACTGGTAGAAATATGTGTGTTAAAAATTCGCATATTTTTTATTATTTTGCTCTAAATTGTATTAGAAGCGTTCCTAAACTGTGTAGTTAATGGTTTTTTTGTGTACATTTTATTTGTAGCAAATACTTGTTTTTCGTAAAACGTGTTTCTCCATTGTAATAAGTAACAACGTAGAATAGTGAGAAGTGTTAGTATTTAATAATCAACTATCCTGAAGGATTAAAACTATCGATGGTTGCATGACATTGCCACTTAATTTTTTTCGTGAAATGTAGTCTTTTATCTTTTGCGGTGTTGTTTTTCTTCTTCTCATTTAAATTCTGTTAATATCTGTCAAATCTTTTCATAGGCGTGCGGTCACAAACACTGTGAGAGTTAATAATATCGACACTGGAAATTTCAAATGTCGTAAGGGACAAAGTCCTACTTTTCAGGAGAGCCGATAAACAAAATGCAAATTTAAAAAAAATCGTAACTTAGTAAATATTCATCCGAATTAGATGGTTCTTAAACACATAACTTTCAAAAAGCTTTTCCTACATCATTGATATAGTATTATATATAATATCTCAATAGTTTAGGAAATAGTGTCCCTTACACAATAATTTTAAGAAGAATCTGTCCCTTACGCATAAAAAAAATCTGACTATTTTTATGAAAATCTCTTACGCCATAGACTAAAATTCAACCCGACTGTCGTAACTATCACACAACATTATTTTTTTTCGATTTTTTCTGTTGTAAAGTCATTATTTTTTCTAGGTCACTGAAGTAAGTAGCGTTAAAAATTTATGAAAATATTAGGAACTTATATATCTATGCATTGAGAATTGTTTTATTTCCATAGTTATAGATAAAACTATCAATTTCCTTTTTGTTAGCTTGTTACTTAGGTCAATATAAAAATAAAAGTCAAAGAAATAATATTTTAAACTGTCTGTGTGTGTGATTTTAAAAGTTAAAGGAAATAAAACAATAAGTTGGGTTCATTTTTTGTATTCTTTAGATTATATAAGCAATTTTTAATCAAAGTATTAATAATTATTAAACTTTTTTAGTACAGACACGATACTATAGTGGCCCGTTTAGAGGGTCATCCGAGACACAATTATGTTACTACTTAGTACAGTACCAACTAAATAACAATTGCAAATTACAATAATCTAAAAGGAACTTTCAAAATAAGAACTTATCATCTTTTTACAAGCTAAGAACAATGTTTATACCTAATAACGAGTATTCAGAATTTTAAATGTACTTTGTACTATAGCAAACGAATACTCGTTAATAAATCGTTAATACCTATACTGCAAAGACTAAGTTTATGTACCGATAGGTTTTCAAACATGAAATAATCACAATAACACACCTGGGACATATAAGGTCAAATCGTTTTAAGTGATAATATTTTAACAGTGTCTTTGTACACATCATAGAAACATGACACGATCATATTTTTTTGGAAAATCGAGATTTTAATTTTAATTATTTTCTTTAACAAAAGCAATATCATTTTTTAAAACATCACCCTGACAATTTAAAAAGTTATCTCGGTCATCGGCCTCGCCACTCTCAATTCAATGCCCATACCTTCATTTTCTCTAATCTTAACCTTAAATAAAAAAATAAAATCTGAAAATAATCATCACCTTAGTCTTACATTTTCTCAAAAACTAGTGGATAAAAACCCAAAGTGTTTTCTACAAAAAATGATTAATTTACTTAACTGAATCGGCTCTTTAAATATTATCACCTAAAACGAGGTGACCTTATAAAGGTAGCATAAACCACCAAAATAGTTCCTTACAACATAATGATTTCAGAGTTGAGAGACATACGACATTGCGTTTAAGCACACGATACCTTTAAGTGTAAAATTTGACCCATACTACAAAAATTTTTACACTTCGTGTAGTTACGACAAAGTAAATTCACCTCATAACTTCTTTATTTGAAAAGATACCACAAAGTCTGCTACACAGATCGCTAGAGATTTTTTTTCTGATTCCTATGCTGTGTTTAGTGTACTTACGACAAAATGTCCCTTACGACATTTGAAATTTCCAGTGTCGATATGTAAGATTCACGTAGTATTTTTTCATTCGCATAAAAAACAACAGTGTATTAAATTGCTTGGATGAAAAACAACACTGTAATAGAAACAATGACTCAATTTCACCTAATATACATATGATTTTTTTGGAACTATTTTAAATAAAAATATGCTAATTGATGTGTTCAACTGTGTACAGGTATTCCCTTTTTGCGTAGGATGTTGTGGACTGAGTCAAATATAATTACTCAAACTCAAACACAAAACGTTTATTTGTGGATATTTGGGTACAAGTACTTCAGATGTTTTAAAATGTAAAGAAAGGTGTACTCATTTCATATTCTTAAAAAACATATTTTAAATCTGCCAACGTGGTAGCAAGGTTTTAATTCTAATCTACTTAACATTTAACAGGAAGCCAAAAATGATCAATGGTTTAACTGTAGAGAGTTAAAAATGGAATCAATTCGAAACAATATGTATATTTAATCAATTTTACATGTGAATTGAGTAATTATATTAAAATTGAACAATAAATTTGTATGAAGATGTTACTCACAATGTAACACAATTTTCAAAGTTTTAATCAACTCTATATCTGTATTCATATAAATAACCATAACAATTTTCACAAAAACATTAAAAGAAATTCTGTGACTAAAACAAGCGAATTATCGATAAGAAATATAAACATTCGTGCATCACTGTTCCTCAATACGACTGACTTTTTTCTTTTTAAATTTATCAGTGAGACCGCGTATTTTGGCCATTCAAAATGGTGTGACATTATGTGTAAGCTTGGGTGTGGAAATTGTTAAAATTTTACAAAATGTGATGTTTGTGATTGTTTGAATTCTATGGGATGTATCCAAGCATGGCTTCTAGTTATAACGCTTCTTGAAATTCTGTATACATATGCGACGTTTATACGTGTGTTTTCATACGGCTCTTGAATTTGCCGTATATTGAAATCAACATCTTGTAATAACCTTAGCTGTACCTCCGTCACCGAAGCAGTTTTTTGCTTAGGTGGAAAATGTAATCGGGGACGCAAGAGCCAAAATGTGTTAAAAAGTCGCACCTTCACACTTTAGACTTGTAACTTGTAACGATAATACTAAAGTTTAGCCGCTTAGAGAATGCTATTTTGATGTTTTCAATTTTAATGGAAAACGTGTGGGATAACTATCATATTCTGGGAGCTCGACATTCTTTCTACGTATTTTGTGTTAAATTCCATGTATTGAAAACTTTAAAATAATATCTGAGCGGCTATATTATAATAACTTGTCATTTTCTTTGAAAAATATTTATAGTCTCGTATCTGTCAATGATTGTTGTTTTTTTTACGCTATGAGCGCAATAAATATAAGTATTTTTCAAAGAAAACTATATAAAAATATATATAAACAATCCTTTGGGTTCCCTTGACTGTATTTTACATGATGTTAAATGTGGTGTATTTAATAATGTATGACATTGAATTTTGTGGGTGGAAGTGTATGAATATTAGACCGACTGATATGCTTCATAGATTAGCCACAGTGGCATTATACCAAAAATACAGTATTAAAATACAGTATATTGTGAATAATGTTCTTAACAGTGCTTTTAATTTGTAAATTTTATTGCGTCTACTTTCTTTTTAGGATATCATTTTAACTTCTTATGTAAATAAGAATAGAACACAACATTTTATTTTCGTTGAATGCTGTCATTATTATTTATTGATTAATTAATACTTAATTTAAATCTAGAGATAATCCGTTTATTAAGAAAAGTACTGAGATTTTGGAAACACAAGGTTAATTTATGTAGCATTTCAGATATAAGAGTTTTAGTGATTTATTTTTGGTACAAAGTAAAATTGGGCTTGACGCTAATTTTTATTCCCTAAAATGCAAGCGAAAACAAAATATTTTTAATTTTACACAGCCTGTATACTATGTATTCAATACGTACATTTATGAAATATATATTTTTATTTGAGCAGTAGAACCTATTCCAGAAAAAAAAATGAAAAGTAATTTTAACTTTTGTTGCTGACTGTACCAGAGTCCGGTTCTCAAAAGTTTATTTCTTAAGTTAGAAAGATTGCTGAAGAGAGTTGGACTCTAAATAAATGAATTATCAAAAATTTACAAGGGAGTAATAAATGAACTAGATATACCTGTGAAAATGTGGTTTTATTTATACGTTTTTTCAATTTCAAATGACATTCTTAAATTTTTAATAAATCACTGAAATGAAATAAATAAATATTGCACCACACCAATAAATATTGTATTGGTTTCGATCAAAGTAAGTTTTTTTTTCCTTGTGTTACGAATCCCAGATAACGAAACGATTTTGACGGGGGCGTCTTCCATTAATACCTAAATACATATAAACATGTATGACTCAGATACCAAATTCGTACTCATCACACATTTGCCTCTTTCAGGATTCGAACCCGCGACCGCTTGTTTCGTAGTTAGGAGCGCTATAACAACTGCACCAGACGTATCGTCACATAATAATGACCAATTAAATCAATTGATGATGCTGAATGACATTTGAGATCTATTTGGTTGGCAGGTCACATAAGTTTGACGTATTATAATAGCATTTCTATGTGATATTGATATGTTGCGAAAGTTATAGATAGTGCCATCCACGAAGGCGCGCCCCACCACTCGTCCAAATCGTTTATAGTACATGTGTGCAAGCTTTTGAATTGAATTTGGAACATCATAATGACTAATGAATGACAAGCACACTTCAAAAAATACACTCAAAGGGAAAGATGCTCTACTTGGATATGGTTTTAAGTAGGTATGGTTAGTTACTAGAAAAGTAATATATTATTTTTAAACTGCACAAGCATCATTTTTACTATTGACGTAAACGAAATACGTAAGAACGTTTTATAACATTTAAATATTTTTTTAAAAACTTTCTTTATAAGAGAACCATCGGTCCACCGGGACTTCATACGCGTGAATTGTTTTTTCTTCGTACACGTAGGTCCTAGCGTAATGTTTTATAGCCTTCCCCGATAAAGTACATCCCGGTAATATTATAAGTTACCACATGGTTTTTTTTTATTTTAAATTGTTTATGGTGTTTAAGTTACCAGTACAATTCTTTCAGTAAATTTAATAATGATAGATAGATTATACCAGGTTTATTTTTAGTACAACACACTGGGTTTTCCTTGACATTTTAAAAATAATTTAAGCAGAGCCACATTCGTGACTAGTCTGAATATTTGAATGACGGCCGGCTCGCAACTGACGCGCGTGTCACCCCCCGCACCCCGCACCTTCATCAATCAAATAAAGAGTGGGGCGCGCCTTCGTGAATGGCACTATCTATACTATCGATAGTTTTGTAGGAAATGAATGACCCATCACTATTTTTTCTGTACACAAGCGATGGTTCACATACAATAAATTAAAAGAAAAATGTCAATAAAGAACTACAAAAATGTTTTATTCAACAACGAAAAACATAACAATGCTTAAATTTAAATGCCCATAAAGAAAAAAAAAACACATTTCTTACGGTAAATTTAAATACAATATGTATATTGAGACATCAATAATTATAAAAGAAAATTTACACCATTAATTTAAAAAAAACAAAGTGAGGGGAACTTAACTTTAAGGTCCTGTTTCACAATCAACAAATAAGCTAACCAACGAATAATTCACATATAGAACGTCAGTTCGTATGAAGAACTTATTAGGACATCGTGAAAAACAGGCCCAAGACTTTTATTTTTATAAAAAAAAAGTTCACATACCAATTCAAACCTTACAACACGGTTTTTTCTCCTCTTTCTTACAGCAGCTTTCTTTCTCGCCCGCGTCGCCCGTGTCTTTTCGCCGTCCCTTTCCCGCGATAGGTCTGTCCCGCTCATCCCATACAACAACACCGTCGCATGCGCATATTCGCTTCGGGTTCTGGAATATACCGGCTGAACGGGCAATGATGCCGCACGCTATACTGAAATTGAAAAAAAAAACTATTTAATTTTATTTATTCATTTATTTCAGGCAACTAAGGCCCATACAATAAATACGTTAAATCTTACATACAATAACAACATTAAAAATATCAAAATAAATGAGACTATTTTGCCGGCGTAGTGTTGCGCAACTTGTTGTCCGGTAACCGTCCGCAAAATCGGCGATACAAAACACCCTTCGGCCAAAACACCTTTCATGAAGGTCGACAGCTGTTCGGTCGGAACCCTCGTATGAATCGTATGAACTCTACAATCTACTATGCTTGAAATTTCAGCTAATTTTTAAGTTTTCGTAAGACCACCAACCACCCCCTAAACGATTTCGACTACGGTGGCCAGTCACAACGACTAACCGACTGCGCGGGACATATTATAGTGCACAAGTGTGCGCGCAAACACAGGTGCGCTCTCTATTCTTTTCACTCTCATAGCCCGTTGGGACAGCAACCTGACACGACCGCAGAAAAATCAGGCGCAAGACCAACGGCGCAACGTGCGCACTTTTTCCCAATTTTTCTAAACAGAAAAATCACGTACCTACATATTTTTGGCCCGAACGGGGATCGAACCCGGGACCTCTGGCGCAGACGTTTTAAAATGCGACCCTCTAACCTCTGCGCCACCGAGGTAGTTATCATGTTCATCGAAAAAAATGAGGTACATGATAACAATCCCGTTGCAATCTATTCTAATATTGTAACAAGGAGCAAGGAGACTTGTTGTCAAACAGCGCAGCTAGCAGTTATGGGTTTTATTTCAGAACTTCCTTGATATACAACCGATGGGTGAGCTGTTATTGATAGAGCGTACCAACAGCTTAAATGCCACTCTATTGTATGACCACCTAACTGCGCCTTGTAGTGTTCCAATAGCTTGAAAACAGTGTAATTGGAATGGCTCCCATACTTTTTAACAAATTGCCGGATGTTTTAAAAAAATGGATTTAGTGACATTTGAAAATAAATTAAAAAAGCTATTGATAGAAAAATGTTATTATTCAGTTAAAGATTATTTGAATGATATTTTGACATAAGTATTTATTCCACTAATTTAATTATTTATTATTGTAATATGAATGCATAATAATTGATATTGACTATTATTATTGTATTGTACTGAAATATTGTATGTCTGATACAGGACACAGTGAGACGTCATTTTTATGAAGAACTTATGTACCTGTATTCCACAATAAATTAATTTGATTTGATTTGACTTGAATGCCACTCGGAGGTCACTGGGGTACCTTAGACGAGACTATGAATAGAGACTAGTAAATTCTTTGAGACACCAACACGAAGTATTAGTCGAGTTTATAAGCATCCGGCAACAGCAGCAATTGCCGCGATTCAATGTACATCCAACGCAATCTAGCGGTGAGTAGTGGTACCAAATAATATTTAATTAAAATATGGTGATTGCAGGAAAGTACTCAATTGAAAGTTAATTTATTATCGCAATACTCACGAAGGGCCGCTGTCACCGTCACATTTGGACGTAGCGGAGCATCCTTTGCCAAGATCGTCTTTTTTCTCGGATATAGCCACTGATCTGCCTACTATTTCCCCCACCTGGAAATAAAAGATTGGTTTGTATTATATTTAACAGTGCTATTTGTATTCTAAGACCCCTTACACACTGCGACTTTTAGCATTGATAATAATCTGCTATGTGTATCGCGACTCACGCAATCAACAGATTTAATTTGGCATCAATGCAGTCGCCAATAATAATAATAGTCTCTAGTCGATTTCGGACGGTAGCCAGTCACAACGACTAACCGACTGCGCGGGACATATTATAGTGCACATGTGTGTGCGCAAACACAGGTGCACTCTCTATTCCTTTAACTCTCATAGCCCGATGGGACAGCAATCTGACACGACCGGAGAGAGATCAGTCGCAGGACCAACGGCTTTACGTGCTTTCCGAGGCATGGGGGTAAAACACCCCCAACTTCCAAACTCCGGACTACCCTGAGAATTTCTAAACAGAAAAACCCAGGTAACCAAAAATTTTTCCACACTAAGCCTGCCAGTGTGGATAAATGAACAAAAAGTCCTAGTGGATTTTTAGTGTGGAAAATCGGAATAACCCTCGCGAGGGTGTATCAACAGCACGGTAGCTTGATCGGTAAGAGCGTTGGCACGGCTTACCAGGGGTTGCGGTTTCGAATTCAGTCCGTGCGCAAGTTTTTGTTTTCTTATTAAATTTTTATGAACTTAACACGTTCCGGGACACTACTCCAGACACAATAGATGTTTTATTTTATTGTTTTCACGCCTGTAGGCGGGCACTGTCCCGGAACGTGTTAATGAATCTTTCAAAAAAACAGGGCACAAAAGGTATGATGTTAGCCTTGGGCTGCACACTAGCCTTGCCTGTCGTGGAGGCCAATAAGAGAAAATTATTCAATTTTAAAACATATTGCGAGGAGAAATAGGGAAATATTTTTAAATATACTAAGATATAATTTCTTATTTTACTAAGAACCGTGATGTCTATCGATCTAATCCACAATATTTAAAACTGATAACTCTAAATACTGCACGATGGCCAAATATTTGCACATCGACAGATCGATAAAACATGCATGTTCACACCTTATAGTTATAGTAAGACTAAGTACCATGTTTTTAGCAAATAAATATTATTCTATTCTATTGTAAAAGAAACAAAGAAGCGGAGTCAAAATGTTTAATCTTACAGTTATAACTATTTTAATTATACTACTTTACTATTATATTAAACAGGGTGTCCAGAAAGTCAAGGTCAAGCCGAAGCCGGGTGATAGGCCATGACAATCACTAGAAAAATAAAATAAAATTCTAACTTATGTACTTTTTGAGTTATGGACTTTTCTTAAAATTTACACCTTGTATTGGTTTGTCGACTACTGTGGCCTCAAATATTAACTATCTTCCGATATTTGTTTTGCGTTGTATGCCTGAATAGTTCTTTTGTCAACGGTAGTTAAGTAAGTTTTATTTTATTTTTCTAGTGATTGTCATGGCCTAGCCTATCACCCGGTTTCGGCTTGACCTTGACTTTCTGGACAACCTGTATGTATAACTCCTTTATACTACTCATTAAGTCTGCATTTTCTGAAATATATAAATTGTTTGCTGCAACCAGCACTAACTTTGCAAATACATAACATAAATTTTAGTTACAACATAATATTTTAAATAATATATGTTTAGATATAAAACAATTATCTTTTACAAATTATGTATTTATAACCTGATATATCACAACTACCAACATAATTATCTTCTGCATATCCTATCTGAAATATTTAAGCTTGATATATGTTTATATTATTATTTCATTATACGTTTATATTAGTTTTTATTTAAAATATTTTAATTTTATCATACAATATTATTGTGTGTGAATGGATTTTATCTATGGGCCTGAAATGAGTAGCCTGATTATAAATAAATAATATCACTGCAAACACCTCATCAGTTCTTCTTCTTCCAACTTGACCAGTTCCACTGATTTGTCCCACAGTCTCCTTGCCACTTCCTCATCACAGGAAGCCTTGGACGACGCCCTCACTTTACAATCTTCATAGAACATACCACTGGAACGACCAGCTTCGTCATCCAAAGCCACAAACAATGGCGTTTGTGCACCCTCATACGCAGTCTTTGCCAAGTACTTATGAACACAGTACGAAATAAACAACATAATACTGCGTTCCATTAAAAGCAGGGTCGTGCTCACCGCCCCAGGATCAGCATTATTGATCACAACATTCGAATTAGTGATTTTCTTTGTCAGTTCACGAGAGAACAAGATCAAACAAATCTTGCTGTTAGCATAATTCATGTTCCTCCCAACTGCATCAGTTCTTTTATCATCGAAAAGTGATTTGTCTTCAACATCAATTTTTCTGACGTACCGATGCAGGAATGATGTCGTATTCACAATCCGGCTCGGAAACACTGTTGCTGACTTCTTCAAAAGAGGCAGAAGTAATAAAGTCAACAGAAATGGTCCCAAATAGTTGATTTGCATAGTTGAATTATAACCATCTTCCGTTTGAGATGTGGGCGCGAATACGCCGGCGTTGTTCATCAAGATGTTCAAACGATCTTCGGTGGAAGATATATCCGTTGCGAAGTTCCGTACGGACTTGAAAGATGCCAAGTCCAATATTTTGAAGACGACATCGTTATTTTTCGATTCCATCTTGATTCTTTTCTCCGCGTTCGTTCCTTCGTCAACGAATGGACCGGCGACTATCACTCTTGCACCTCGTCTTGCGAAGTCTATTGCTACTTCCAGACCTATACCATTTGTACCGCCTGTAACCAGGCAGGTCAAACCATCAAGCCTTTTCCTAGATTTACAAATTCCATATTTAGTTTTTCTGTATATCGCGTAATAGAGTATTGCAATTATTATCCATTGAAAAAGGCAAATCAAGCCCATTTTGATGGCAGCGAAAATGACGACTTTCTTTAAAAAAAATAAATGTCTACTGGTAAAATCTCATTTGTGTAAGTTACCTTTATTGTAATTTTGATTAGTAGTTATTGCAAAAGACAAGTGGATTGCGTGTTGCGATTGTACATATTGAGGGTTCCGTGCATACTAACTTATATATCAATAATTAATTTGTTGCTTTATTTTATACGTTCTGATTTGAAAGTTTTGGTATTTCACTGTTTTCTTATAAATATTGGCGTTAATGCTAATAAATATTTTTATAATTAAAAAAACATACAGTCGCAAATAAAAAAAAAACTCAAAAATGTATTATTATATTGACATAATATCTTCGATACGGGTGCTACGATTCCTACCATCCACAGCTAAGAACTATCGCTAAAAAAACAAGCTTTATACAACCATATTTACACCGTGATCATAAGGAAAAAGGACATTTTATTTAAGGATTTTGTCACAGGATATATTATTTGTGAAACGATGTTAGGTTTTCTTTTTTCACGGCTGCTATTTAAAAAAAATATTATAATGGGGGACCAAAGGGACCAAAAAGTGAGCTTAAAAAGTTCCATTTCCCTTTTCCTACAACATTTAAAACTGATTTTAACCAGATTTTATTCAGATGACGCAACATTCAACTTTTGCTTTTTTTTGTCGTATCAAGTAGTCAAGAGAATGGCGGAAGAGCGTAAAGAATGGAAAAAAAACTCCACCGACAAGAGCTTGGCTCTTATATTAGATGATGATGATTCAGATGACATGTTTTTTTATAATAACACCATTGTGAACTTTTGCGGAACTACAGTGATCGTAAAACTGATCCGATTTTATTCGGAGTGCAGTACCCTAAACGTTGAAAAAAATGGGTATTTAACATTTTTCCCCGTCGAAATTCCATGTTGATAACAATGTTAACACAAACGAGTTGGTAGAATATGTATAAAAAAATATTTTAACTTTCAACCCATCTCAACTATACATGAAAATGAGGATACACCTTGACAAATAAAATTGACCTCTAACTTCCTCACGTATGAATCATTGTCTATCAGTAAAAACCGGCCAAGTGCGAGTCGGACTCACGCACGAAGGGTAAGCGTAAACGCGTTTGTTGTAAGGTGGTTGTAAGTATGTGAGCCCTCCTTAAATATATATTTATTTTTAGATTTTAGTGATTTTTTGTTTTACATTTTTTGAGATAAAGCCTGGTGACACACAGACGGACGTCCGTCCGACAGCGTAGTCTTAGTAATAGGGTCCCGTTTTTACATTTTGGGTACGGAACCCTAAAAACCACACGAAAATCCGTGACCTTTTTGAGTTTATCACCAGTCAGGTGCGGCGGATGATTTCATTTTAGTATGTAAAGAAGGTCGCCTAGTTTTAGGGAAAATATTTTTTTACCGTCTCCTATTTATGACATCATAGACAGGGTGTAACTAAAGGCTTAACGAAGGCGAAAACCACGTATTTGCCCCAATAAATACGATCATTTTTCCCGAAGAAACTATACCTGGGAAATGACGCGTTACTGAGTTATTGACAGTCAAAGTGAACATTTTTTTTCTGAGATTTATACAAAAACCGGTTAAGTGCGTGTCGGACCCGCGCACTGAGGGTTCCGTGCCACCCTTAACTGAATTCAGGGTCCACTTACTTTCACTTAACGAAAACATCACAATATATTGCGACAGCAAAAATAACTTTGTTTTTCATAGTGTTTGTATGAAAGACAAAGTTATATTTGCGGTTGATAAAAATGTGCAATATCTCAAAAACTACTGGTTCGATCTCCTTCAAACCAATTTTCGTTGCAAGTTTTTGTTGCGATCTACATCATATATTATTTCCAAAATTTTCACTTTCTTATTTCAAAAGTTAGATGGGGGGGGGGGGACGCCCATTTTACCACTTTGGAAGCGTCTATATCTCAAACCTTACACTTTTAGAAAAAATGATTTTAGTAACCTCTACAAAAAGACCTATCCATAGACACCCCACACGCATAGGTTTGAGTAAAAAAAAATTTTAGGTTTTAGTTTCATGTATGGGAGCCCCCCCTTAAATATTATTTTTTCTTACTTTATGTATCTGAATCAGAAAGCGGTGAACAAAATACACCTACCTAGCAAGTTTCAGCTATGTGATGCTTATAGTTTCAGAATAAAGTGGCTGTGACATACGGACGGACAGACAGACAGACAGACAGACAGACAGACAGACAGACTTGACGAAACTATAAGGGTTCCGTTTTTTGCCATTCGGCTACGGAACCCTAAAAATCTGCTGTTAGTTAGTAGTACTAACAAGTGTTTTGCTCTAAAAACATGTTAAAAAATTTCATTACTTTTTACTAGAGATGGGCCGAGTACTCGGTTAATACTCGGTACTCGGCGTACTCGGCAGGTTTTTTGATACTCGTACTCGGCCGAGTAACTCGGTTTCAATGCCGAGTATACTCGGTTTAAGTAAAGCAATATATTTAGGTAGAAATTACATAAACGACTGGGGAAATCTATCACAACCTCAATTATGATAGTGAATAAGTAGAGACAAAATGAGGAAAACGTTAATAAAATAATAATATGTGAAATTTTATAAAGTTAAATTGTGTTGTGGTGATGCAAAGCTCTCGAACGGACACTTGTCTTTTGCTAGCAAATTCTCTTTGAAATAGCGACCTTATTTAAATTTATTAAATAAAATGTAAATTCGTCATTGGCTGTAAGTCTTACATGTCTATATTTTATGTTATCATCATGCTGTGGATTTTGTAATACAAAAATAAGTAATTGGGCTTTTAGGATCAATGCGGCATAGTGGCTTGGTGAAAGCTTATTCTGCTGGTTTGTACTTGTTTACACACCCAAAACAGGAGTTTGCTTGAACCGAGTTACTCGGCCGAGTACTCGTTTGGAAAAAAAATGAACCGAGTAATACTCGGTACTCGGTACTCGGCAAAAGTGCTACTCGGCGCATCTCTACTTTTTACGTAAACAGACCATAAGAATGTACCGCGCGGTGTGGCGCGGGCGCACGCACACAACTAAGCGCGTCCATTGTGTGCGCGCGTGTTTCTACGCCTGAGCGCTCCGCGCGCGTATACATTGCGGCTAATAAATAAATGATTTATTTTAATGCCTACAAATAAAAGTCGTTTCCCAGCGATTATTTTTGTTACATACGATTTGGTTTGATGTACTGAATGCGATATTGGACCCTGTCATATTTTTTTTTATAAATCGAGACAGTTTCATTTTTATCATTTTTTTATCATCAGCGACGATGTTCCCAAGGTCCCCGGCGTGACGTCTGTCCTCATCTAATTACCAGATCTAACTAAAAACAGCTATCTGTTGGTCTGCATCTATACTAATATTATAAAGCTGAAGAGTTTGTTTGTTTGTTTGTTTGAACGCGATAATCTCCGAAACTACTGTTTCGAATTGAATAATTCTTTTTGTGTTGGATAGTCCAGTTATCGAGGAAGGCTTTAGGCTATATAACATCACGCTACGACCAATAGGAGCAAAGATATAGTGGTAAATGTGTAAAAAACGGGAGAAAGAAGTCACTATTCCACGCGGACGAAGTCGCGGGCAAAAGCTATAAATAAATGTCACAATACCTTCAAAACGTTATCCTGTATCCTGAACGTAGCTCGTCCCCGTTCATCTGCTACGATGTTTCCGAGGTCCCCGGCGTGACGTTTGTCGACGGGGTCTTCCGGGGCCCCGTGGGGGCTGTTGTATGGGTTGTAGTGGCCGCCTATCGATGCACACCCCTGAAACAATTATATTTGTTACTATCGGTCCATGGCGGCTTCGAAAGCGCGTTTTGAGTTAGCCCCCTCCCGTACCGTCGCAGCGTGATGTTTTTTAAATTAAAGTCTTCCCCTATAAATAAGCTATCCAAACCAAAAATATTTTTTAAATCAGTCCTATAGCTCCTGAGATGGCGCGTTCAAACAAGCAAACCAGCTTTATACTATTATTATAGATATGAAACTCCATGCACAAACAAATTGCACTATCTCGAGGTCACCGACGCTTAACACGTTCCGGAACACTATTCCATACACAATAGATGTTTTATTGTTTTCATGCCTGTAGGCGTTTAGTGTCCCGGAACGTGTTAACTAAGTTACGTTAAGATCTAAAATTGTTTGCACCTCGCGTCGTTTTTTTACCCGACAGCGCCAGAAGGAGGGTAAAAAGTAAATTACGTTTTAAGTTTTTTTTTTAATTTATTTATCGAATAAAAAAACAGTTACATAAATTAACAGTAATAATAACATTCAATGAAGCAATGAGGTTTGTGACGATTGTCGTGATAATCTACGATATGTGTGTGCGTTCGTGTGCGTGTGCGTGTGTGTGTGTGTGTGTGTGTGTGTGTATGTGCGTGTATGTGCATGTATCTGTGTGTATGTATGTGTATGTGCGTGTATGTGGATGTGTGTGTGTGTGTGTGTGCGTGTGTGTGTGCGTGTGTGTGTGCGTGTGTGTGTGTATGTATGTGTATGTGCGTGTATGTGTGTGTGTGTGTATGTAATCACCTGGCTCAGGTCCCCCGCATCGTGCACATGCAGTCCGTGCATACTGCAAGGCGTTAAGCCGTCGATGCTGCCGTCGGCAACAAGCGGACCTACAGATTAGAATGGATCTTTAATTAGCACAAAAAAAACACATTCAGTAGATTGATAACCTCCTCCTTTTTGAAGTCGTTTAAGAATTACCATTTAATTTAATTGTTGTGTGCAATAAAGAGTTATCTATCTATCTATCTTTTATCATCTATTGTAGAGCATAAGGAATCAGTATTTATTTATTATAATCAAATTAATACACGAAAAAAAAACAAAAGTAACAATTTTGTGTTAGTTTAGTGATTATTATTGTTAAATTATGTAAGCCTTCAAATGCTTGTGTAAGCTCTTTGTAGCCTAAAATACATGTTTATCCTAGCGATTTAAGCGATTAATTATAAGTTCTACGTTGTATCTCAGACTCAATAAATTTTAATTTAAAAAAATAAAAAAAAATCACAGTGACAGACCTTCACACGTCTGTTGGAAGCGGATGACGCCCATTATCGCTGGCTTGCAACGCGACTGGCTGGAGACCATCGCCACTGCCGACTCTGCTGTTTCTGGATATGAAAGAAGTGAGAAAGATAACATCACACACACACACATACACAATTACAAAGCATAAAAAAATACACGAGAAAAAAAAGTGTGTGTGTGTGTGTGTGTGTGTGTGTGTGTGTGTGTGTGTGTGTGTGTGTGTGTGTGTGTGTGTGTGTGTGGTGGTATGTGTCTAATTGTTACCTCCAAACCCTTGCAGTACAGCTCTCTTTCCCGAAGTTTTTGTAACTACCTCCAGAACTTCAGCACTGGGCAAGCATGTTTCTACCATTATAGCTCCATTTTTGTATACAGCCTGCACGAGAAAACCAAATTTTTTGTGGTATAAATACACACTATTTTAAGGTCAGGAGCAGAATTAGTTACAGTACAGTAAATTAATACCAAAAAAATAAAAACATGAACTAGTAGTAAAATTTTAAAATATTTTTTAAGCAATATTTTTAGCCAATTTTTTCATCAACCATGACAAGATACATCCAAAAATAGTGTAGTAAGCAGGAGTTATTTAGTAAAACATACATTCAGCTGAAGAGAGGGGTAATTGTGTAAATCTACTGTATTTATTTGACAGTTCAAAACATACAATATGATCTGTCAAACTTTTTGTTCTTTGCCATTTGACAGATCATATCGTACATTTTGAACTGTGAAATGGATATGATTGCTTTACACAATTCCATACCAGATAGCTAAAGTTTTAAATAATAACAGCCATTCATTTCAAACCAAAAATATTTAACTCACATACCTCTTTTACTCCGTCTTTGTGTTTTAGTTCACACAGCGTTTTGTTTAGGAGTTCCCGATCTGGTTTCTCGCCCAAATCAACCAGGACTTCCAACTAAAACATTTATTATTATACTTTTATAACAATAAGAAATCTGACAAAAATGAAAAGTGTACTAAAGGTTTTTGGCAATTAAACTTGACTGTATCAGCATGACATTCATAAAAAAAATATGCCATTTTTATTTACATTTTAAACTTACTTTTAAGTGTGCAGTGCACAGAGTACAATATAATCTAATTCATAGTAGCATACAACCGTACCAGGATGTGACAGACAAAAAAAATACAAAAACTATGACACTGTTCCATTTCATCACTGACCAACACCGTTGCGTGTCATGCACAAAGCCTGTCAGCACCGGCAAAATACACCCTCTCTCTCGCTCCATATAACGGTGAGACAGAAGTGCTGTAGATCCGTTCACTGGGCATAGTAAGACTGTATCGAGTTGAATTTCGTGTCTGATACGCTCCTAGCACGGTCATGGTATGATATGGTGTAGTGGGCTCAGACCTTAATGTGTTAATCCCTTAGTAAAATTAAATAAATAAATATTTATTGGTATTATGAATTTTGGGAAAAAGAAAGGTATTACTATTATATCACCAATATTTTCATGAAAATCTAAAACAAACTCTGCGAACAATTCAAACAAGCCAGAAAGATGCTGGTTCGAGGCTCGCCCGTGCGCAATTTTTGGTTTCATATTATCATTTTTTAACTATAGTTATGATGATATGAAGGATGTTTTGATGATTTTATTAAAATATACATTTCTGTAGGAAGCCAATCATAATAATTATACAAATTTATAAGATTATTTAGGGTGATTCGGTATATAAAAAAGTGTGTAATTGTATCATTATCATTAATATAATTCAAGGTTACGTTATAGTAGTATAATAATGCTGTATCATGTTGATTTCTGAACTTTAGGTTAATACATATAGCATACAATTTATTGGTTTTACTATAGAAAAAACTTTACCTTAGATGTAACCATGTTGCAAATAGCAATTTTATTTACAATTTTACACTTTTTAGTTTGTAATAACACTTGAAATAGATTTTTCGGTATTTTTTCTAGAACGAAAACAAATGTTGCATGTTTTTGTGACAGATAAATTTGATAAACAGCTGACTAATTGACATTGACAATGACATTACATACAGTGACGGTCCGATTTGATAAACTGATGAACTTATTTGATTAATAGAATTATGAATTTATGGTTTTGCTATAGGTAGATATTAGTTCAGTCAGGGATTTCAATATTTGTTGAAAATTAAACTGTGTTTTTTCTTTGGGTTGTTAGCTTATTCTAAACAAACATAAGATTTCGGACCGTTAAGATTCATATTTAGCGCCATCTGTTTTGTCAGTCTAGTAACTTTTAACTTTTTAAATCTTTTTGATAGAAACCAAAATGATCATGATATTCGATGTGGGTTCGATTCCTTTTTCAAATCATCAAAAAAGGAAGTCAAGTATGATGAAGGCTAATAACTGTCATATAATACTTTTTTTTATACTGGGTTTCACGGCTCTGGGTTCTAGCCCTTTTAAGCCAGTCATATAATACTAATTTTAAAGTCTATCCAGCCTTGTGCACGTAATAAAATATCACAATATAATAAACAGAAATGCGGGCATTTTATTATTCTCTAACCGTGAACTAAACTGGAGGCCGATTCTCACATGATCGAACTTCGTTTCGTGTGGTAATTCGATTACGAGTATCACTGTTTTACCGAAATAATCAAGTCATTTAGTAACGTAAAAAAAACACAAAAGAAATAAAAATGCATAGAATTCGTGACCCAGATTAAGCAATAACTGCATTTTATTTGAAATAATTACTTAAATTAACATCTTATCTTACCCCATATTTACACTCTAAAACTCACCAAAACTGAAACCATCTCCAAAAGTAATTTTCTTCTGAAGCGAACAGTATAAGTAAGTAATAATAATAATAGTCCCCCTAGCCGATTTCGACTACGGTGGCCAGTCACAACGACTAACCGACTGCGCGGGACATATTATAGTGCACAAGTGTGTGCGCAAACACAGGTGCACTCTCTATTCCTTTCACTCTCAGAACCCGATGGGACAGAAATCTGACACGACCGGAGAGAGATCAGGGGCAGGACCAACGGCTTTACGTGCTTTTACGGGGGTGAAACACCGCCAACTTCCAAACTCCAGGCTTCCCTGAGAATTTCTGAACAGAAAAACCCAGGTACATATATTTGGCCCGACCCTTATTTGGGCCTTATTTGGGGTAAGTAAGTACTTACGCTGGTATCATTATCTTTTGGCAATACCAATAAACCATCAATAAACACATGCTAATTTTAATGATAGGGGCAGAAACTAAGTATAAATAAAGCATGCAAATTATTAGTTTTCATTAACTAAAACTTTTCCAATATGAAGGTGTATTTTGCAACCATTTTTCTGTTGATTGTTTTATTCAATGAGTACAGTAAGTACCTATATTATTCTTTCTTTAGCGATTAATTGCCTAAACAAATTAAGCTCGGTTGCATTGCACCATCTTACTTTAACCTAACTACTTAAAGTGTTATCGCTAATCTAATCGCTATTTTAACTCAAAAATGGAAAGAATTTCAAACTTCCTGACAATTTTCCTTTACATTTTTTGTCAGAATTGAAAACGTTGAAATAGCATTCTATAATCTCTATACGGCTAAATGGGGGCTACCGTTTTCGTGCTCACTAGTTGGCGCCACTGTCGCGTAAGGTCCAGAATACAGGGTGTTATTGCAAGGGGGTGCCAAATTTTTGGAGGTGAATGAGACTGTCAATATGAACAACTTTTACTATGGGGTCATGGTCAAAATCTTAAATAAAATTTCAGGTACCCCATACAAAATCAGTCACCTACATTGACAATAATGTATGGAGAAGCAGAAAATAAAATTTATAATTGAACGATGGTCCCATAGTAAAAGTTGTTCATATTGATGGTCCCTTTCACCTCCAAAAATTTGGCACCTCCTTGCAATAACACCCTGTATAGCTTTTAAGGTGTGTAAATTGTCATGCTCATGATGGAGAGGATGAAAATCAAGTTTGCCATTAAATCTTAATTTTACATTTCATTGTGCCGGGAGCAGTATTTGCCATAATTAATGGAAATTATTGCTATATATTCAAAACATTATTCTAAATAAATAATAAACCCGCACATCTAACTCAGCAACAGTGACTTTTGACAATTCGGAGACCTCACGCTACACAAGCGCCCCTAGCGGCTAATTCATACGCGTTAGCCCTCGTTATGCTGCCTTTTGATTGTGGGATATAATATATTAATATATCTTACGATATATTTTATATCCCGAGATATATCTTTCACCCGTTCACACTATGGGATATGTATTTTCTTAGTTTTGTATGGGATTATCCACCACCGCGGGGGGCGGAGGGGTGTGCTGGGGGCGGAAAATATATCTTTCTCGAATCGCACCAAAACATATTATAGCTCGGGATATAAAATATTATATTTCTCAGTGAGAAGGGTTCCATTGTAAACTATGGTGAGCGATATCGAGTATATCTCAGTATATTAATATATATTTCCAAGTGAATAGCCAGTTATAGTGTGATGGTGTTAAAGATTGCAAATCAATTTAAAACCTATTATTTTTTTATTTTAATATTTTTGAATACTAACTTACCTTATATTTTTCAGGCGAAGCAAATAGAGTATACTACGCTGCAATGGTTCCTGTTACTAAAGTTAGTAAGTAAATTTTGATATTTTATATTAATGATCGGACTGCCTCGGTCGCCTGGTCGGAGGTCCCAGGTTCGATCGGGCCAAAAAATATGTAAGTACCTGAGTTTTTCTGTTCAGATATTCTCAGGGTAGTCCAGAGTTTGGGAGTTGGCGGTGTTTCACCCCCGTGCCTCGGAAAGCACGTAAAGCCGTTGGTCCTGCGCCTGATCTCTCTCCGGTCATGTCAGATTGCTGTCCCATCGGGCTATAAGAGTGAAAGGAATAGAGAGTGCACCTGTGTTTGCGCACACACTTGTGCACTATAATATGTCCCGCGCAGTCGGTTAGTCGTTGTGACTGGCCACCGTAGTCGAAATCGGCTAGGGGGACTATTATTACTATTATTAATGATCACTGAACCTGTTAATAGTTATTTTGATTTTATTTATTTAAAAAAACCGGCCAAGCTTTTTTTTTCAAGCAAGCGTTTGGCGCATATAAGTAGTATCGTCACCGATAAGCGAAGCCTATAGCCATGTTTAAAAATATATACTTAAAAGTCTCCTAGCTCTGCGATCCACTGAATCAAGTGCAGTTAGCAGCTATTACCTACAAATCAGTAAATTTTTGTGGTGCCTGCCCAAAAACTTAGCCCAAATGTAAGACTGGTAGAGAACGCCATTATGGCGTTAAGTCTATTATACAAATTTGGTTGCGCAATAAAGTATAAATAAGTAAAAATAAAACTAACAAATGGAAGAGGCATAAGTATGACTCTCTAACTTTTGACTTTGTCCCGAGTTTGTCATTGTTTTTTTTTTTCAGATAACGCAAGATGCCGCATGGCCTCCCAATGTTTGGAGCCCTGCGGCTATAACGGAAAGGAGAGATGCATGATCTCTGGCAAATGCTATTGTGGGGAGGATTAGCGCAAGGGACTACCATGTGCCCGGTTCTGTATATGGTCTATAATTTTGAAAATCATATTTTAAAAGTGCATATCAGTTTATTTATATTTTACGACTTAAATTAACTTTTATGAATAGCGACTATGGGCAGTGTATATATTTGTGTGTTGATAATTGTATTTATTCATTTACATTTGACTGCGCCAATGAATTTTAGTTTAAAAACAAAGCATATTTGATCCCAAAAGGAAATAAATATTCTTCTAGTACTTTATCTACGAACTTTTATTCTTTTACTTGCACACTTGGAAAAATAAATATCAAAGTTTCTAAAAAAAATTTCTATTTATTTTTCGTGACAATATCTCGATCCTCTTGAAAATAAAGTTCAAGTATTAAAATTAGAGAAAGTTAATATCGGTTGATAGTAGTCGTTAAGCCTAGTCAAAGGCCATATGGGCGGCTTGATAAAATCTGACAGCAAGTTTGGTCGCTTGCCTTGCAAACACCCCTCCGCCAATCCGCACTAAGCCCGCGTGGTGGAGACTGGAGTATGGCTCTACTACCTCAAATTTGCCCAGCAGTGGGATGCTTACAGGCTAACTTTACTTTTTTTTCTTTTAAAGAAAGCAAACAAACTCACAATTAGAACGTTTTATTTGACCAAAACATATACATACAGTTAAAAAATAGAAAAACAGTCATAAACAAATATTACATGGTATGGGAGATGATCAACACATGAACACATTCCTAAGTATTATTATTAAGACACAACTACACTTCAGACATTCGACGATATGTAAGTATTTCAAATAAACGGAATCTTTTATATGTATCATAAAAAAATCCTTTCGACCGAAAGCGCAGTGAAGGAGGTTCACCAACAAGATCGAATCAGAAACGAGGAGATACGTAGAAGAACTAAGGTAACGGACATAGCCTTGAGTGAGAATCAGTAAGCTAAAGTGGCAATGGGCAGGGCACATACATAGCACGAAGAACTGAGGGCCGTTGCGGCAGAAAAGTTCTAGATTGGAGATCAGTTTACCAAAGGAGCAGCGTAGGACGACCACCATGAACAAAGGACAGACGACCTTGTAAAGATCGCAGGATCTAACTGGATGCAGACCGCTTGAAAACTTTGGGGAAGGCCTTTGTCCATCAGTGGACGTCTTTAGGCTTATAATGATCATGACGATACTTAAAGGATTTTAAACTTTCGCGTTGCGTAAGTTGCATTATAAGTATTGCTATCCTTGCTATTTTTTATAATAGCACCTCTTGTGTGTCAAATAAATAAATCATTCATTCATTCAAGTATTAGACATGACGGGTCTTAACGCGAATAAAAACTTATTATAAGTATGCTATTACTCCAACTGGACGTTTCGGCTGTGTTGCAACTGCTGTGTTCACGAAGTTGGCTCGTTATGTCTAATACTTATAACGATACTTAAAATAATAACTTTTTTTTGAGCATTTTTTAAGGCCTTACGTCCAGTAAAACACAAAAGACTAGGCACTTCTTAAAAATGGTAGCAACTTGACGTAGAAAAAAAATGGATTTGTGAGTATTCAATTTTAAGGATGTACTTGTTGCGGGTAGGTCAAACGATCAGCACACGGAGTCACAGAGCGGCATTTCTGTAAAGTAAGAAATAAATCGGTCAAGTTAAATACTCTACTGAAAATCGCATCAAAATCGGTCCGGCTAAACGCGAGATATTCGCGGACAAACATACATACAAACATACAGGTCGAACTGAGAACCTCCTTTTTTAAGGAGGTTAAATATTGGTTGAATTTATCAGGCAATTTAAATCTGTTAACACGTTCCAGGACACTACTTCAGACTCCAGACACAATAGATGTTTTTATTGTTTTCACGCCTCTAGGCGTTCACTGTCCCGGAACGTGTTAAGAAAAGAGAAAATTGAAACGAAAATGGGCATCATCCCTTAACTAACTCATTTCGAGCAAGACTAAGTTTCAATGACCGTGCTAGAAATGTGTGAGACAAAATAATATTATTTGTGTCATTTGTGTAATATTATTTGTGTCATGCACGGAGTGTGTCAGCACCGGCAAAATCGCTCTTGCTGGCTCGCAAAATACGCTCTAGCTGGCTCGCAAAATACGCTCTAGCTGGCTCGCAAAATACGCTCTTGCTGGCTCGCAAAATACGCTCTAGCTGGCTCGCAAAATACGCTCTAGCTGGCTCGCAAAATACGCTCAATACATAACAATGAGACATAACGTTGTAGATCCGTTCAGTTGGCGTAGAACGTATCGTGTTGCTTTTCGTGTCATAAACGCTCCTAGCACGGTCACATCGTATCATAGTACGGTCTAGAGTGGGCCTAGACCTTTAATCTTAATGATGTTATCAAGTCAGCGGTATTCGGCGAATATTCTTATCGGACTATGGAAAATCAACTCTTATATAATTATAATATACAGGGTTAATTTAAATTAGCTGATCACCTCTTGCAGGCAGCCTCTCAACATCATACCCAACAACATTTGTTCTACGACTTTTTACAAATCTTGATAAAAAACACAAAAAAAGAAAAACAAAACAAATTTTGTTCTCTCTGTAATTTACTACTCTGTATGATGTACCTAAAATATCAACGCCGAGGCGCCCCTACCTCGCCCCGCCTGCATTCATTCAACGTTTCGGTACTAACTACCTACTATTTCCGCAAGTTTACAGTCAATAAATATTTTTTGTATGGGAAGAACTTAAATTTTAAAAACTGTTAATTTTGAAAAGTCATAGAACAAATGTTGTTGGGATTGTTGTGGAGAAACTACCTGCAAGAGGTGATCAGCTAATTTAAATTAACCCTGTATAATTAAATACCTTTATTTATTAGGATATCCCGCTCTTACTAAGTATATGAGAATAGAACAACCTATGTAGGTACCTCTCTATAGTCAACCTCAGCGATAACAGGCGTCCTCATCTCCACTCGCTTAGGAGGCTGGTCCTCCATATTGTGGATCAGTTTGTACACGTCAGAGTGTTGGAGGTGGTCGAGGGAAACGGGCGGCTTTTCGTATTTCATGAAGTTGATCCTGGAGGTTGAAATTTTGTGGTTAGAATTTGAATTTTCGGGTGCGTTTCCACAGATGCAAAGCTGGACTTAGAAAAAACGCAATCATTGGTCAGTACTCGTATCCTTTGCGGCAAAAAACGTGGGACTGTGACAGTTGCAGTCCCACGTTTAACACGTTCCGGGACAGTGAACGCTTACAGGCGTGAAAACAATAAAACATATATTGTGTCTGGAATAGTGTCCCGGAACGTGTTAATTGCCGTAGAGGAATTGAGTGTTTAATACTACTATAGTAAGTATCACCCATAACAATCTCTCTGTATGACCTAAAGGCATGACTAGGAGAGAATGCTTTTGGCATTAAGTCCACCTTTGTACACCATGATTTGTGCAATAAAATCTTTAAATAAAAATAAATAAATAAATAAAAGTCAGTGGGTAGAAGTGATTTTGACATGATGAGAAATATATATGGTAATTAATAAATTTACGATATAAATTATTAATGTTGTAATAGTTATTTACACGTGATTGTAATTATTATAATTAATCAGATAGTGATGTCGCTTTTGGCAGTGAAAAACCGTTGAAGATAATGTTCGGTAACGAAATAGCAACTAGAAACCGGGATTATTCCTTAGCCAAACGCTACCTACATTTCGATGATGATTCTACATTATATCAATTGTGCTAACGCCATTTTCTATCTTATCGGCATAACTTTTGGTCGGAAGTAATTGTGTTGAATCCAATAGAATTCATTTCATTTGTCAGATCAAAACGTACGATAAGATCTGTCAAACGGAAAAAAAAAATAAAGCGTTTGACAGATTTTACCGTACGTTTTGTAATGTGAAAGAATACGATTGCTTTTTTAATCATAGATTGCTTTACACAAATTTTCCATCCAATGATTCCATCCTATAAATAAATCAAAAGATAATCGTTGTATCTTAACCAGCGTCCCTGAGTTTTCTAGTTGCTATCGAATAAAATAAAAATGATTAATAGACGAATTCATTATGCCCTGAGAACATATTGAAGAATGAAAAAACAATAACCTCCATGCTGCACTCACATCAATAATTCTATTATAGTTCACAACATACATCTCTCGGAGATTATGAAAGTCGACGAGGTGGCAGTTAGATTCTCTGGAATATTCGTATTTTTATCATTTTTTTGTATCTGAGATACTATAAATTGTTGTTAAATAATATCCTTAATAATTACACACTACAAATCAGTCGAATCATTTCTTAAAGACTATAGTTTTTGGTTTCTTATTTAATCTTAGCTATAAGAATTAAAATAGCACTGCGAGCACACTGCGAGTGTCAAAAATATTGAAGTCTATTTAGTTTAAGGCTGCTGTCACCTACCTTCTAACAAAGTTCAAGTGCAGTTTTCTTCCCAAAAATGACTTAACTGACAACTTTTTTTGACTGATTTGTGTAGAAATAAGCTATCTACATAAGATGTAAGCTCTGAATTTTTGATTCAATAATTAAAATGCCTGTAATTTGCAATCATAGAAGCCAAATTGACGGTTTTTCTGGTGCACTTTTCTAGATCAGTTGTTGACATCAGCTATCGAAATAACATAAACTTGAAGGGAATTACGTTCGTCTACAAGGTGTAGACTCTGTTTTTTTTATTTATTGCTCTGGTTATTCCAAATGAAGACAAAATTGAAATCATGTTTTGCCATGAAATACGCATCTAAAGGCAGGCGATTATCTCTGAGATACATTGCACTTATTGTGTGTTATTTGAGAAAACAATGTTATAGAGGCTCCTATCTTTGACTTAGCATCTAAATTCTTGATTTTATCTTGTGCACTATATTCAAAATATCTTACTTAAGTAACCTATAAATTTGAGATTTGGAGCTGTCACGGACGTTCATCTTCGATCGAAATTTGATAGACAGCGCCGAGCGCTCGGAGGGGAAGGGTGTGTCGCTCGTTGTCTTCGTTGCTACTCTTTTATTTCGTGTATGATACTAATTCCAAATTTGAAAATATCACGCTTTGCACAATTTTTATACGGCGACCAATTCGCTTTGAGGCTTTATGCAACAGGCATAAAGCCATAGTGCATTTGGATCGTCGATGGTCTCTAATTATAACAAAAAAGTATTCGTTCTTTTATATCGATTAGTAGTTGTATTTAAATGATTAATCAATGTTATGTAAACTTGCATAGAAAGAAATCCTTATTAATACTATAAACAAGAAAGATTTATATGTATGGCGACTATTTCAAGAGGTTCATGAGTTATAACGAAGATCTTTTATCATATACAATTTGTATTTTCATTTATATTATTTATATTATATTAAAATGTGCAGATACTAGGACCAAAATTATCGACAAAAATAATAATAATAAAAAATTGTCTACAAAATAAAATTGTGGTATATGATGAGCAAACTGTTTCTATCACCAAACAGTTAAATGTCAATTTTAGACAAATACTGAATTAATAAGGCCAAGAATAGGCAATAGTACCCCTTCCTATAAACCCATAATTTCTTTACCCAAAGGTTGTCTGGAAGAGATCGCTTATAGCGATAACACCGCCTAAATTGTACATTTCCTTTAAACAAATTTGTAAATTTACTAATTTTGTGTGCAATAAAGAGTTATCTATCTATCTATCTATCTATCTAGTATCAATTCTATTGCATATGTATGGGGTTGCAAATAATAACCTTATTTATATAAAATAAAGTAATATCAGTAACACTACTTTATAGTTCAACAACGGTAGACCGATTATCATGATTTTTACTTTGTTGAATTGGTATTTACCTCTTACCCCTTAAGTTATTATAAAACAGGGCTGGGGCGCGCCGAGGCTGGATATGAAGCAAAGTTTTCTGTGGTCGAAGTTTTTTTTTTACTAAAAAGTCTAAAACTCTTCAAAGGACTCCAATTTAGGCAAACCATTTCTTTTTGAAGTCAGTGCCATCGCATGGGCTCTCTCAAGTTCCATCTTAAGCGACATCTATCTGGGCATCGACTCCAAAAAGAAATGGTTTGCCTAAAATGGAGTCCTTTCAAGAGTTTATTTAAAACTTTTTAATGTGTTTTGTTTTTGAAGTCGGTTTTATTGAAACAGTATGGTGGTGAAGTGACCATTAACCCAACAAAATTGAAGACAAATAAGGGCTTTTGTTTTAAGTATTTGACTTTGAGTAGTAAACAAGTAAGTTTATAAATTTTCTTACATCATTCGTGCTTTGGATTTTGAATAAGAATAAACGGACGACAAAAATTAAAAGGTCAGTTTTTCTTAATATAGACCTTATATAGGCGTTATTTAGTTCCACAACCTTTGATACGCACTTGTACGTACATACCATTGGCCATTGGCGTCAATTCCATACTATGTGGGACTTGTTCATGGCATTAATTCCATACGCTAGTAACAGTGTTTCAATGGTTTAAACCTAAATAAATAGGGCAATATTTTGCTTATTTAACATTACTTTTCTTTCTACCACAATCTACAACCACAACCTAACTATAAACTTGTATAGTAAAACGCTTGTTTAAATAGAAGCGTTTCATGTGATGTGTATGTAGTTAATATGATCCTGTATTCAAATTGTACGCAAATGCCATGAAGTTTCATGGTTCTATTCAAGTCCATATTCATATAATATTTCATTATTGAAAAATGTATATGGACAAAATGATATAATACCGGTGTAAACCAAATAATTAAATAAAAATTATCTTGTTTATCATCTGTTATACATGAAATACTTGAAATCTTGATCGAAATTTTCTTAACTACATTTTCTGAATGTTAGCTATAATAACTTGTGACATATTTCATATATCAAAATACAAATCATATCAAAGAACAGCGTTACACTAAAAAGCATTTATGTGTAAATAAATCCTCATAGCATCCAGCTCGTATGACACGTGGTAGATCAAGCCCAGAACCAATAGCATCATCCACCAATAACCCTTAGTCCCCGTTTCTCGTGGAGTTTACATTCGTAAAAAAATACCTACTCTGAGAAGTCACGACTTGGGTGAAGACATAAAGAGGCAGATAACCGGTACCAACCTGTACCGACTGACTAGTGATGTGCCAAGTCATCTATTTTTAATCTCGAAATATTTAAGAAATTCGTTACAACAATCCAAATAAGGACCGACTGACACTAGAAAATTGTTTTAACTCGTCAAGTATGTGTGAACGAGACACAATAGAAATTCCATTATTATGCGACTCCCGGCAGTCGTTTGATACCTGACTGATTAAAACAAGATTCAAATCAAGACTTGAGTCGGAAAAGTCTCTATAAAGCATTTCAATTCCATGAAATAGCCAACACGGCACAACACTGGTTAGTCGTTGCAGGTCAGTGCGTGTTACCCGCCTCTATATGTCTTCACCCTTTGGATGCATTTCGTTTTTTCTATGCTGTAAGTTTTTTACGTTATTATAACTGTACGTTTGTGTTTAAATCCGTGAATCTAGTTATATACTTATCAAAAGGAAAATGTTCGCGAACGGAATTGACGCGAGCCCTGATTCCGAACTGTATTCACTGTATTCGTAATAGGTATTTCAAATACAAAAAAAACTGGTATAACATTAATAAAATTTATCACATCGACTTTTTAAGACCATCATTTTCTGTGTTCATCATACGCATAGCCTACTACCTAGAGATAAAGTATCAAAATTGTTTAATTACAGTTAACATTTTTTTGTGTCCCGGACATATAAAATCGCACACACACATTGATAAATTAGGTAAAATCTGAGAATCTCCAAACTGTCATATGGCTCTTAAAGGAGAATGACCAAAACACAACCTCTTTCGATCGCAACGATTTTTCCTGAAGAATATTATAGGTATTTCTTGTTTTAAAGAACAGGCAAATCATTTTTTTAATTTTATTTGTCATTCATAATAATCATAATATCTAGTAAAGTAAAAAAGCCAAGTTAGCCTGTAAGCATACCACTGCTGGGCAAAGGCCATACCTCAAATGTGAGGTAGTATTAGCCATACTCCACCACGCGGGCTCAGTGCGGATTGGTCCCGGCTAATATCGATTGGTATTAGTCGTAAAGCCTAGTCAGAGGCCCTATGCGGCTTGATAAAGGAGGCGGTCGGCGCGCCATACATTGCTTGCCCCAAAAGTAAAAATCCATGCGTCACGACCAAAACTAATTTTATGGGTTCGTTTCTTCGCCTTTTAAAATAATATAAAGTAATATAAGCCGTAAATAGCGGGGTTTTCACATAAAACGAAATAAATTGTGTGGGTTCAATCTCTTGCACAGGTCTTTCTAGATCATAGCGCCATCTGTGTCGAAAACCCGCAATCTAGGCCACCAAAACTCAAACATAGAAAACTGCCCCGCTAGGGTGCGTGACGCGTGAAAATTACGATGACGCAAACAATAGCCAACGAGAAGAAGTTCCTTGTCACAGTTTTTTTTCAAGTTTTAGGAAGAGGTTGGTAGGTTTAAAGGTTAGTACCCATGGGAGGCAAACGTCATCTTCCTTCTTAAAATAGCGATTGCGAGCGCTTACTTATTTAACTAACTGCCACATGACACAGTATGACACAATATGCCATTTCGTTAAGCGGTCGTCAGTTTGCTTATAAGTGCTCGAAACCGCTATTTTCTGCCAAACAACAATTGTTGGGGACAGGAAATTGTATTCAATAGTATTTATAGTAATATAGTAATATTTCAATAGTAATTGTGTCCTATTTTTTTAGTAGATTTATATGCCGCTAGATAAAAGCAAAGTAAATTAACAATATTGTATTAAAAATTCAATATATTTTTTGCAAAATGATATAGTCAAGTCTCTTAATGCTTTTCTTTAATCAAACATTAAACGACTCTGGGGCAATTTACGAACGTGTCCTTTGACAGCAAGGCTGGTCGCTTGCCTTGCAAACACCCCTCCGCCCACTGAATAGATAATATATTCAGTGCCTCCGCCAATCATAATAGATAGAATATAAAGATACATACCTATACTGCCTACAATGAGCTTTCTCATTCCCCCAAGGCCAAATCTCGTTCCAAACTTCTATCTGCCATCGCGGACATACATGCAAACAAGCAGACAAGAAACATGTCAAACAAGCAAAAGCGAAGCTAAGCAAAGTCAACTAAAAATGTATAGTCAAAATCAAGCTATAGAACGATATAAATTTATTCTACTTATCAATTTATTCAACATATTTTGAATAAATTCATAAATATTATACAAAAATACGATTATAACTATAATAGTTATCGATTACATTTAAAATAAAATAATAAGTAGAGATCGCAAAAATTAACCCGCGTAGTATTTATGTTATATAGTTTTTTCTCATTTATTGAGTTTTTTTTAATCTTTATCGATGTAACAGCATAGCTTGATTTTAATGCCGTAAATGTAGGTACTAGTTTAAAATGAATTACAAATAAGCATAGCTAAACACTGAGGCACAAAAAGACGTAACTTACAGAGCATATTATTTTCGCTAGTGAAAAGTTACAAAAACAATTAACAATATAATATGAATAATGTAACTATACGAATATTTAATTCTACTCTTGTACAAAAATAATGACTCTTCATGAATTATCTAGTAACAATTGAACATTTATATGTAGTACAAACAACATTAATTTTAAAAGTAATGAACTAAAATAACTAACGTGACACATTTGTTTTAAGTTACAATTTTCATTACGACACAAACATGATTTCTCTAACAAAGAAGAATGGACAAAATATATTATTTTCATGAAATATTTTTTGAAAAAAACTGTGGCACAACTTAGAATGGTAAGAAAAATAAATGCTTGTTTGAATGCATGTTCTTTTGTATTTGATTTATTTAGCTTTGATGATTTATTTTACAAGTGAAATGATAAATATGTCAATATGCACAAAATTCATTTATTGCTTATGAAAACATTATGATACACAACTTATTTACAACCTGTGTCTTCTATACATTTTAAACTTCACAATTTAACGGAATTTTACGCAATTTTCACTTGTTTAGAAGGTAAAGGGAACTATATTTTCTATCACCAAAATTTATATTTGTCATCAAGTTGTATCACCTAATAAATAGATCTATCGCCACGAAATATTTTCGTTCTCAGATAAACAAAAATTGTTCCCAGGTATGAATTATCAAATTAATGTTAATATATGTGTAAAATAAGAGATCGATAACCAATAAAATTATATTGCATTACATGAATATAAACTTCGTTCTTATAATAAATAACAGTTTTGTTACTTAAATAATAGCTCTGTGCTCAGAATGGTAGATCTGTCACCAAATAAATCGATTATGGATCCCTGACTGCGACTCCTTTTTATTTGATATTTTGTCACCAATACAGTAGTAACATTTTATTTCGTTCAGATATTAAATTAATAGTATTCGTTACCAATTTAATACATCAGTTTATAATTTTAATGAAAAAATGATCAAAGGGGCGGAGACAAATTGGCGCGCTTTAAAAATTGACCAATCCGGCCTCAACGATGGGTAGTAGGTAACTACTATTCTGCTAGCCATAAGCCAGCTATTTTAAACCAGCGCTGATTGTTCAGTGGTAATTATTTTAAACAATAAATATTGATTATTTTGACTTTAATTGTTTTATTTACTACACTGCTAAAAATTTTATTTAAATATAATTTATACTACCAGTGGAAATTTAGAACCTTGGGAGTCTAGTTAAGTAGCAGAATCTTTTGGTTGAAACGATGATGACAACCCTAATTTTTTATTTGAACTTAATGCAATTTTCTAGTAACATAATATGATTTATTGGTGATCTCTTTAAATTAGTTTGCTTAAATACTTATTAGGACACACCTATTATAATACATACAAAAACATTTATTTGGTACTAGACCTTATATCTCAGGATTTTAGGTGATTTATTGTGGAACTGATTTTGCATTGTTTGGTTACTACATTTTGGTGACAGATCTACTATTTTGAGGACAAACCCTATTATTTAAGAAACACAAAACTAATTTAATTGGTGATAGCTTAAATGATACCCGAAGGTAAATACCAATTTTACCTTTTAAACAAGTGAAAGTTTCATAAAATCCCGTTATTAATAGTGAAGTTTAGTTTAAAAATGCAACAAAGTTTAAAATCTGCAATACATTTTCTTTAAATGCACATAAGTATTGTATATTTACAACCATGAACTCTATGTTACAGTGTGTAGTGTCATCTTTGATTAAAGTAAAATAGCGGAAGATACGGCATGTCATTCTAATTGTCAGCTAAAAAATGGCACTACACATTCCTTACGTCAGACGTCTCATAAATGTCACCCGCACACGCAATCCAATGGAAATTAGGCGACGGGGGCCTGATTTTAGCGGTCCACTTTCGAGTGGCGCGTCACCTATCTTCCGCTATTTTACTTTAAATCAAAGAGTGTCATACATACAATATGTCATGCGTGTAAGCATTAGTATGACCAACCTCGTGTCGTATGGCAGAATATCGCTTTCGTATGACAACCTACAACATGGTAAATGCATGAGAGCATGTGAATCATGGTTACAATAATTTAAAAATACGAGTAATATTCGACAGTAATGAAACAAATTGTAACTTAGTATAAGTCCATGAAACGAAAATATTATGTATTTTGAACAATTAAACTATTCTAAAATTTTAACAATTACTTAGAAAATGTAATGATAACAATTAAGTATTAACTTTGACTTCTTTTAGTAGTAACAAACTACTTTCTGCTAAATAATATCACAAAAAATGACCTATTTTTAATTATCAGGTTGAAAGACAGACAGTTTGGTACCAAAGTAAGTTATTTGATTCCTCCTTCATCTTACACTAGCTAGCACAAGCATGAACTATCAAATTTTATTTGTCACTTTCTTTCCAAATGAGACTAAAACTAAACCGTCTCCTTTTGGAGAGGTATACATCATTAATTATGATACTGTTAGAGACTTTGAAAAATATATTATTTGAATTGTCCTTTCAGTACAAAAGTCGTAATTTTAAAACAACTTCAGTCATCAATTGCCAAAATTCTAAGGCTATCTCAATGGTCTTAAAATCCAGAAAACAAGTTTGCACGATTGCAGATGAAGTTGCGAGAAACATTAGTATCGACGTATACTATAACTCTGGCTAAATGACTAATCTGTCTTTCAACGTATCACCAAAATGTACCCTTTGGTTTTCCCTTGAATCAGCTCCGCCTGCGCGCTCAGAGTCTCAGCAATGAACGCCTCGTTGTAAGCATCAGCTGGCTTCCTCCACCTCCTTCCACCAGGAAGGACCAGAGGCCTGACCTGAGGCTCTGCTGGACCAAACACAGGTTTTGGCTTGCCCACGCGTGGGGTTGGTCGTTGCTTCACTTGACGAGATTCTTGTTCAAGCTTCATTTGCTCCATTAGTTCCTGGATTTAGTTTAGAGGGGAGGTGAAAGAGTTAAGGTTAGTTTGGGTCGGTTGCACCATGGGCTGCGGAAGAATGCCCAGGGGTATGCCCAGGGTGATAACCCGCAGCACCCCTCCTTATATGGCACTGGAGGACACCGACTGGTTTTTAGTGGGTATACCCGCCCTCATTGGGTGGGGGAGTCCCACATAACCCTTTGGTCGCCCCCGGGACCAGAGGGTATGCGTGAGGCATTTCCCAGTAGAAAAAAAAGGGTCGCTTGCACCATTGAGCATAAATATAACCGTAATATTACAGTACGATGGTGCAACGTAGCGTTAAATACATATTAAGCTGTTGAAGGTAAGCATCAGCAAGAAGTATTCTTTAAAAATAATTTTAAGCATTAAAACTTGAAGTTTATTGTTGAAACAATAAAGGTAGTAATAGATTCGAAAACGTATCGTCGTTTAACACACTACTAATATCTGCTTAATATTAATATTATTTCCCTAAGTACAAGATCTTCTAAAATACGTAGTTGAATTTTTGCTCAAATTTGTAATATCGACCTAAGGTCAACATAATATTTTTATTCTTGAAATTATTAACTAGACCAAGCAAGCATATAACCAATTGGAAACCTACCTTTTTCTGCTTCTCAACTCTTCTCTGTTCTTCCAGCATTTCTTCTTCTTCTCTCCTCAACTTCTCCAATTCTTCCTGAGTGAGGCTCGGCTTGGTTTTTTCGACTACCTCCACAATGGCTGGACCATTCTGTTCTTCAATTTCATTTGATTCTTGGAAGTGGTTTGATTCTTCTTGGATCGTTTCGCAGTTGTTTTGGGTGACTAAAAGAATACTTTAATTGAAATGAGGTCATACAAAAAAAAAGAAAGGTGCACAATATTTTAGTAGCATATATATATGAGTAATGATACTCATGTTTTTCTTAGAAAATACACGTTGAGGGAACGATATAAAAGCCTATGAAGTGTAATTGATTATTAACTGAATGCTTTTAACTATAACTTTTAAAATAATATATAATTACCTTCGACACATTCTTGGTTCTCAGAATGCATTTCACTATGAGATTCAGTCTCCGATACTGATGTTATTTGGTGAGTTTCCTGAAAAGAAAAAACAAAAATTACCGTACGAAAATAACCGGACCTAAATTAGACATTCTCCTTTATCACCTTTTAAAGATTTGTGATTTCTCAAATTCAATAATATTTGTTTACTACACATGTTTTGGTTAAGATTAAATTGAATTTAATTTTACAAAACTTGTCACTATTTCATCAATATACGCACTACAAGCTACGGGTTTGAAATGTGAATATCTACATATACCTGTCCTATCTCTATTATAAATGCCCAAAATCGTAGGGGACTGGAGAAAGGGTAGGGAGCCCTTTGCCCTGCAGTGGGACACCACAGGCTCTTAATAATAATGTAAGCGGAAATATACTTGGCTTAGGCCCGTATATTTCTGGAATACCAGCATACCATCTTAGCTGAGACAAAAAATGAAAAACATAATAATAATAATATCTCTATTTTGAGAGGGGCCACCATTACAGAAAATCGGTGAGAGAATAATATTATACTCTACTAACACACCGAATTCGCGAGATAAATGATTTTTAACTCGCTTTGCTTCTGATTTGCCATAAAGGAGAATAAAATTAAAGGACGCCTACACCAAGCGATTGGTAGACAGGGCTGAGGCTAGGATTATGACATGTCACTACTCACAAAATAGTAGATTGCATATATAAACACTATATCGGAATGTATATACTTGAAAAAAATTACCTGAAATATTTGTCTAAAATGCAAACAAACTTTTTCCCTGACCTAATATTTTAGGCTTTAACACCAGTACATAGAGTTCACAGTCCTACCTGCTGAGTGAGCTGGCTGAGCTGCTTCGTCACCAAGTCCAGGGTCTGCTGGATGACGCCCGGCAGCTGCGCCAGCGCTGCTACCTGCGCCCGCATCTGGGCTAGTTGCTGCTCTATGCTCGCGTTGGGATCTAGAGGAAGAGATAAAAAAATAATGATAATTAGATGATCACCTCTTGCAGGCAGCCTCTCAACATCAATCCCAACAACAATAATTGTTCTACGACTTTTTTACAAATACTGATAAATAACACAAAAAAACCGGTTAAGTGCGTGTCGGACCCGCGTACTGAGGGTTCCGTGCCACCCTTAACTGAATTCAGGGTCCACTTACTTTCACTTAACGAAAACATCACAATATATTGCGACAGCAAAAATAACTTTGTTTTTCATAGTGTTTGTATGAAAGACAAAGTTATATTTGCGGTTGATAAAAATGTGCAATATCTCAAAAACTACTGGTTCGATCTCCTTCAAACCAATTTTCGTTGCAAGTTTTTGTTGAGATCTACATCATATTTTTTTTTCAAAATTTTCACTTTCTTAGTTCAAAAGTTAGAGGGAGGGACGCCCATTTTACCACTTTGGAAGCGTCTATATATCAAACCTTACACTTTTAGAAAAAATAGTTTTAGAAACCTCAACATCATTTTAAAAGACCTATCCATAGACACCCCACACGCATAGGTTTGAGTAAAAAAAAATTTTAGGTTTTAGTTTCATGTATGGGAGCCCCCCTTAAATATTATTTTTTCTTACTTTTTGTATCTGAATCGGAAAGCAGTGAACAAAATACACCTACCTACCAAGTTTCAACTATGTGATGCTTATAGTTTCAGAATAAAGTGGCTGTGACATACGGACGGACAGACAGACAGACAGACAGACTTGACGAAACTATAAGGGTTCCGTTTTTTGCCATTCGGCTACGGAACCCTAAAAAGAAGAACAATACAAATTTTGTTCCCTCTGTTGTTTACTACTCCGTATGATGGACCTAAAATACCAACGCCGAGGCGCCCCTACCTCGCCCCGCCTGCATTCATTCTACGTTTCGGTACTAACTACCTATAATTTCCGCAAGTTTAGAGTCAACAAATATTTTTTGTATATGAAAACTTTAATTTTAAAAACTGTTAATTTTGAAAAGTCGTAGAACAAATGTTGTTGGGATTGTTGTGGAGAAGCTACCTGCAAGAGGTGATCAGCTAATTTAAATTAACCCTGTATGCGCGAGACAACACATTAATAATCTTAGTTTCGTAATAAGGAATTTTCTTCCTCGTGCTACGAATTACCAAACAACAATAATGACGGGGGCGTCTCCTACAAATATGACTTATACTGAACTTAATATTATAAACATCCATGACTTAGGTACAATAGTCTCGCTAAAACTCGAGGTCGGCTGAACTAATTTGACTGAATTTGTTGAAATATTCATGGAAGTCTAAACGGTGATGAAATATAAGACAGTAAAATAAATATGCAACGGGGACGGGGCCGCCGGGGGCGAAACAAAGTTCGCTGGGTCCGCTATTATTAATAATGTGCTAAACTAAGGCTGGCAAAGGTCACTTTCAGAAGTTAATGACTTAAGACTAAGCATACTCACCAACCATACTCTGCACGCCCATCATCAGCTGTTCCGCCAGCCTGTTTTGCTCCATCTCCTCGACGATCTGGTTAGTCTCTTCCACCACAGCCTCGAGGTCCAACTCCTGAGGTTCTTCTTCTTCTTCCGGCTGGTCTATAGCCTCTTCTGGTTCAGGGGTTGGCTCTTTTTCTGGCTCTGGAGGGGGTAATGGTATTCCTGCAAAGATTTCAGAGACACAACTGGCTTAGGGTGCAAAATGTTTTGATCTGGGCTACTGTTGACCGCGAAATTGAGACCTCGCCTGCGCGAGGGAGTCGGCGCGTGCGACAACAGCATCCAGGACCTCGGGGAGTTCCTCAAGGTAGAGTGTCGGGTCCTCATCTAAATATTTTGCTAATTATTATTAAAGTGAGGCTTAATTTGTACCTGAGTCTTCAAATCAGGTACTTCACTCTCCAGCAAAGGATCAGCAGCCTCCAGGAACTCAAGGAGCTCCATGAGTATTGGGTCCTCGGCTAAATTATTTGTATAAATAAATAATAAGGCCTATTTAGTACCTGAGTCTTCCAAATCAGGGACTTCACTTTCTGGCAGAGGGTCGACAGCTTCTAAGAACTCGGGGACCTCTTCAGGGATGAGGATCGGGTCCTCGGCCGCCACAGGGGGTGGGGGTGGCTCGTGCAGGGCGCGCTCCTCCCAAGGTAGAGGGCCGGTGTCGAAGTTCTAGTGGAAATGGTGGAGATGTAAGTTTAGTTTTCGTTGTACTAAGATCAAAATCATCATCTGTCGGCACAAGAGAAATGAAAAATTATACATTTTGCTGTCTCAAGCTTTGTCTCAAGCAAACTTTGTATCTTAATTCTATCTTACATTTAAAAAAGCCTCTCAACCTCTCTTCAAGGCTAAACTAATTTTCATGAAACATGGCTAAGAATACTCAGGATAAAATTATAATGATACAAAATAAACCAAAAACGAAAATCAGTTCATCCGTTTAGGAGATACAATACAACAGACAAACACGTTAACTTATTCCCTCTCTTTTTGCGTCAAAGGTAAGTTTCAATGACACTTGTTTATTAAAAATATAGTTCTTACCTTAGGTTTGTAGTCAGGAGCGACTTTAGGCTTGGGTTGTTTCACAATTTTCACTTTATAGGGTTCCTGTAACAATTTAATATAATGTTGATGAATGCCAGAATTAAATTAAACAAATTATTTATAAATAAGAAAAAAATAATAACATGCATCGAAAAAACTGAAATCCTACTATTCAAAAACGAAACTATTTCCTTGTGGCAGGGAGGCTATAATGCTGGCTGCGTTGACGCGTTGGATAGCTAAACCAGCCAGCTTTATTATTTGCCGTTACATTATTTAATTTTGGAGCAATTAATGTTTTTATATAAATAAATATGATAAGACCAAATGAAATTTTAAATTTTGAAATTAATTAAGATTTGAAGGATTTTAAAAAATATAATTATCATCACCGCAAAAAGGGAGCTCAAGACCACTGTTAGTTAAATAGCAAAGCTCATATTCAAAACTTTACATAGCCATGGAGAGAGATATATTGCAAACACAAAGTCCAAAAGTAAATAAATGTTTACCAATCACACTGCTAGCCACAAAGTTACTACGCACACTGAATTTCGATCGATTCTGGCTTATGTTCTTTTGCCAAATTCCCATCTATATTTTTATTGACACCTAGCCAAATCATTGCAGAAGTACCATCAATATTATAAACGTTGCTATGTCAAACGTCAATACAGATATAATTAAAAATGTACAGAGTAAATAGTGCATTATTGATTCAATTTGAAGGGTACTTCCTATTTGTGATTCGTTTAAATATAGCGCTAAAGGCCTAGGTTAAGAAAGATTGCTCATTAATAACACTGACAATGTTTGTAATTCAGAAAGAAGACATTACCATTGAGGTCAAGACAAGGATTTCTGGTAAGGTTTGTTGAATGGGACTAAAATCAGACAATTGGGGAAAAACTGGCAAGCTTAAGCATTGAACTACTATTACTAGCGAATGGAACTGACATCACGAACAAATTTTGTGCTCCATGAATTGATGACCCGGTCGCAGATAATATAATACCCGGTCATCAACTCCTAGTACAAATCATAATTCGAAATTCAAATTTTCAAAGAAAACGTCACAATCTTGTCGTTTTTGCGACACATTTTTTGCTTGGCATAGCTTCTCTATACGTAGTACTAACAACTTATCGACGCATACAAACAGTTTCATATTCGAAAATCTAATTCACGGTAAACGTCACTATCTTTTCGTCGTATTTGCGACACATTTTTTGCTTGGCATAGCTTGTCTATACGTAGTAATTACAATAGGCAAGGCGAAAGATTTTGAAATCCTCTTCCGTAATGCAGATAACCATCTACTGTTTACAACAAAACCTTTATTTCGGATTAAATTCGTAATAAATTTAAGATATTGGAAATTGAAAGCCATTTTTATAATCATTTTTAAATATTGCGCGAAAACAGCTCGCCGTGTCATGGCGTCGTATGTGACGTCATACTTACGTAAACATGAAATTTGTTTACGCGCAGCTAGACAGCAAAGTTAACAAACACTGCGTATTTTTTGTGTTAAAAATGAATTCTAAAGTTTATAAGTGGTGTGCAGTGCCTCAGTGCAAAAATACATCAATAACGACACCCAACAAATTTCACGTTTACGTAAGTATGACGTCACATACGACGCCATGACACGGCGAGCTGTTTTCGCGCAATATTTAAAAATGATTATAAAAATGGCTTTCAATTTCCAATATCTTAAATTTATTACGAATTTAATCCGAAATAAAGGTTTTGTTGTAAACAGTAGATGGTTATCTGCATTACGGAAGAGGATTTCAAAATCTTTCGCCTTGCCTATTCACTGAAGCTTAGTAATTTAATGATAGTACTTATAGGGGTAAAAATAATCACATTTAGATTTTTTTTGAGAATTTCAATGCATGCAGCATAGAGCTGTAAAATTTTGTTGTGAAAATAATCCGTAGAGTTTTTTGTGTATAACAAGTTGCATAGCTACTTACAAATTCGCACTAACCAACGAATTACAATTATTGAAATTCTTTTCTAAAGTGGACAGATAAAGCTAATTAGAAATTATTCAGACAATAGGGGCTTAATCTTGGCTTGATTTTAAACACACCAATAATAACTTACCTCCTCTTTTTCTTCCTCTTCCTTATACCCGTAATACCCGAACTTCGCTCTCGGCACCGGCCGCTTCGGTTTCTGCAGGAACGTCGTCCATTTCTTCTCTTCCTCTCTTCTCTTCTCTTCTGCAGTTCTTATCAGCTCATCATTCAGGGCTTTCAGGACTTCAGAGTCTTTCAACGACTCTATGATGGGTTTTATCTTCTTGAAGTCCACGCTGGAATCATCGTCAGCTCGATGCATGTGCGATTTGAGCACACGGGAGAGGCTGTTCAACCATTTTGTGTTTAGTGTTGCGTTTTGAGTAATAGATGGCGCTGTGTGTTCTTTGGATCGCGATAGAGAAACTTTTAAGAATCTAGCTAATTATAAATCAAATTCTGATCTCCAGCGAAAATAGTGAATACGATTCAGTAAGCAAACCAAAACAAACAGTTTGGATATCATATAAATAATACTACGTAATGATACTCGATTGTACGATAATTATTTCACAATGAAAAGACTGTGTGAAGATGATATAATTTAATTCAATGCTACTGGCAAATGGCAGTGAATTATTTTAAAACACAAAATATGATTTTTTTAAAACTGATTTGCAAATATGTTGTGAATGTGGATTTTGGTGGTGATAAGTATGCAAACTGAGATGAGTGTAATGATGAGTTTGATATAAATGATGAACACAAAATGGTTGAAAATGCACAATGTACTCAAAGCTCAATGTATGTAATGCTAATTAACAATAGGAAATGAAACAGAAAGTGGAAAAATAAATATTCAAAAAACATTAATCTATGAAGAGCACAATGAATGTGTGTCAATTTTTTTATTGATAGTACTAGAATTGATTCAAAACAAGTAGATTTTTTAAGAAAATGCCTACATTGGGATATACTGGGTGTAAATACTTAAAAAACATAACTTGAAAACTATCAAAATCGCGGAACATACACAGGGGTGATTCTGGTAGCCCTAGTGATGCTCTTTCTCTGGGTTTTGGCTTGACACTATTTTTTGGGACACCCTGTATAATATGTCTATTACTCACCCCATAACGTGTGCCTCTCTTAGCATTTCAGCTTCGCCAGATATTAGTTCTGCTATCTTCTGTTCTGTCATTCCAGGTTTACCCAATTCTTCTGCGAAGTCAAAATGTTAAGAAATTTCATTTTCTAGAAGTTGAAAATTGTAAATACATCAAATGTAAACATGTTTTTGTATGCACATCACACATTGACGCTATATTTGATCATAAAAAATTTAATATTCATACTCGTAGAATATTTATACCTTAGGAAAAGTTTTTAAATGTGCAATTGTATGTATTTTATTTTATTCAAAGATACAAAACAGGTTTTAGTTAATAATACCAAGAATATCTTACTAAATATTAAGAGCTAGACTATTTAATAACCTAAAACATGCACCATTGATGTATCAAACAAAAGCGCAAACTAAACATTACAAGTAGACTAGCTCATTACTAGAACATACTCGAGTGACATGCTTAGATGTCAAAATGTTGATGTTAGGCTGATTCTGTACGAGCCCGTTGTAAAGGCGACACATACGAACGATGGATTTGATTGGACTATTGGAAAACATAAGGAAATTGCGTGCAAAATTAGAAAATGTAAGAATATTACTCTCATGGCGGGGCCCGGGGGCGAAACAAAGTTGGGGCCGCTAATCCACTATGTACTATATAAAAATAAGTCGGGTCTTCCTCCCTGACGCTAAACTCCAGAACGCACGAACCGATTTCCACGGTTTTGCATTCGTTGGAAAGGTCTCGGGCTCCGTGAGGTTTATAGCAAAGAAAATTACCATAAAACGGGGCCGGGGCGGGACGGGGGCGAAACGAAGTTCGCTGGGACCGCTAGTTATAAATAAAGAATGCCTTACTTGCAACTTCTTCATCAACGACAGCCTCCTCCAAGCTGTCCACGATCCCCTGGTGAGTACCAAGCAGTTCTCCACTACTTGACACGTAGCTTGGAGACTGGGCTCGCTGGAGCGGCTCCTTTAGAATTACAGTTATGTTTAAAGGGTTGATGTTCAAAAGTCACTTGTTACTTATACTCTTACACTGCGTGCTAAAACGAAGCAACGGAATAACCTCCGTCTCTATTGTCATAGCCTATTTTCAAAAATTCATTACACTTTAAAAAATCATTTGGATTTTATGTTTTTTTTATCTCTAACAACAGCCATACTCAGAGACATTCATTCTTATTTCTTAAGAAGTTTGTGACACTTGTGCTAATAAGCATAAAGTTGATTTTAAATTAGATATTTTCTGGTAGGTTTAAGCAATAAAAACATAATAATTACAGTTAACAGCAAACCAAAGTAAATATTACCTGAGTACTCAAATGTATGCTCTGCAGCCCTTTCCTGGCCGCTACCAACTCTTCGGGATTAAATTGCACTGGCCTGTACCCTTCCATTGGATCTTTCTTCGTCTCAATTATAAATGCCGCTGACACGTCACCAGGTTTCTCTGCTGGAACCTCCTCATCTGTAGCTGTAATGCTGTACCTGCTTACTTCATCTATTGACTTACGCTTTATTGGAACTGTAACTTCTTCAATAGAACCATTACTGATATCTTCAGTCGTAAAACCATTTGATATTTTTATATATCCATTATATGCAGAAGTTACTCCGTTAGAAATATTAATATCACCATTAGAAACTCCATTTGTTACATCTTCAAATGTTATAGATGATTTTCGGTTAGAGACCTCTTCCAAATTTGTAGGTTCAACTTCGTTAGTACCATTTTCATTAGTTGATTCTACAATGTAAACTGCATCAGTATTAGCAGTATTATTGACTTCCATAGTTTCGAATTTAACTGTGCTTTTCATTGGTGAGTCTTGTGTTCTTTCTGGTTCAAAATCTGGTTTTGATTCAGTAACTATTGGTGCTTTTTCTGTTTCAATAACTTTCGATGTGACTGTTGAATCTTCTGTTGTATCAATTCTATTTTCAGCGCCCTTTGAATTACCGTTACCTTGGATACTAAAACCGTTAGACAGTTCTTCTAATTTGTTAGTTGTTTCTTCAACTTGCTTGTCAATTTTGCTCCATTCTTCATCTATTTTGCTATCACCATTATTATAAACTTTTGTCTCTACTTTGGCGTAGCCGTTGTAAATGATCGGTTGATCATTTTTAATTGTGACTTCTTTCTTAGATGTACTATGTTCTTCAAATTTTTGAGTGGTTTCTACCTTAATTTCTTCTTTTAGTGTTTCTTTATCAATTCCCACCTCTTCTTTGTATTCTTCTATGCTTTTGATTGTTTCGTCGATGGCTGAAGCGAGGAGGGATGATTTTCGTTCGATTTCTAGAATTTCCTCCTGTATGAAAACGATAAAGTTAAATTAGAAAAGATATTTCATGATCTTCTTTTTAAAAAAGTTCTATAACCATAAGATATACAGAAAATTAATATACGCTGCCACTAACTCTGAAAATAACCAAATATAGTGGAAATGAGTAAAAATACTATAATGTTGGATAGTATTCTCACGTATGGCCTAAATATTATAAAAGTGAGACGCATCTATTTACAAAGATGGCAGTGGTCCTTAATGTTATTGTTGATTCAATGATGGTCCACAATTTGTAATTATCAGTACTCACTCCACTATTCGCGACTTTAAAAAAGCTGCGTACATCCTCTGAGATCCGCCTTTTAGACCTGGCTTAGAATACACGGGGGACTGAACCTTATCAAAAGGAGGGGAAGGTAAAGGAGGGTCATATATCACAGGAGATTCAAGATTCGTATCAATATATGGGATTAGCTTTTTCTTGACGATATTAGGGTCTTCATCTTCTGGTGTAGGAGTACAATCCCTGGGGATCTGGATTCCTGTATTCTTAGGCAATGGAATGTGGAGTTTGAAAACATATTCATCAGTTAAAGGTGTAGGAGGTACTGTAGAAGGAGTGGGGGTGTCAATAGTACTTGGAATACTTGACGATGATAATTGAGATTCCAATTTCCTCTCCTCTTTCAGGTCTAGCGTCAGATTTTGTTTCTGGTGAGCTAAAGATCCAGTGAATGACGCCTCTTGGACTATTGCTTTAGATTCGTAGCTTGCCATCGTACTTTTATGTACTTCAGCATAATTGCTTTCCGTTTCGGTTGTTTCTGTATGCTTGCTTACGTTAAGCTCTGATTCTTCAGCTAGTTTTAGTACTTGTTCTCTCTCAATCACTTGTTCTTTCACTATCTTTAATGCGGCAGATTCTTCTTGTCGTGTAGGCGTTAGTCTTGCCGGTTTGGATACTTTCAATTCAACTGTTTCTTCTGGTACAGGGGCAGCTTCTTCAATTTCTTTAGTTTTCACCTCGGCTACCCTTTCTTCAGCTATTTCTACAGCCTTTATTTCTTCTGTCTTCATAGTAGCATACGCTTCCTGTTTCGTTTCTTGGATGGCAACAGACTCGTGCATTTCTGCAATTGCAACTTCAGTTTTTTCACTCACAGCCATAATATGCTCTTCTTCTTTTACTTCAAGTTTCTCTTCTTTAACCTCAATAGCTTTTTCTTCTTTCATTTCTTCGATTATAGCCTTTGATTCATTGACTGCCTCAGCCATCTGTACCATCTGTTTTTGAGCATTTACAATACTTAGCTCATGAGATTCTTCCAATACAGACTCGGCGATTTCTTGTTTCATTTCCTTACTTTCCATTGATACTTTTTCAGTAGCCACTGTCTCACTGGCTTGTAATGCTACGTTTATTTCATCAACACTTTGCACCGAAGACGTTTCAGAGAAGTCAGCAGCTTGTTCCTCAAATATAGCATCTTTATTCGTAAATACATGCGATTCAACAATAGCCACATACATTTGCTTACCCTCTTTTGATTTCGATGATTTTTCTCGTTTCTCGTGTTTGGATTCCACTCGTTTCTTTTCAACAGACTCTGTAGTGCTGCTAAATGATTTTGATTCAGATTTCATTTGAGTGGTTTCTTGAGAGTGCTTTTCATCGACTTTAGACAGCCATTCTAGAGGATCGCTTTCTTTGGCTACTTCTTCTTCAATCTGACTTCTGCTTCTAGATCTTCTCTCTTTTAAAACCTCAGTTTCTTCTATTCCGGTTTTTGTTTGGAATTCAGAAATGACAGCATCCATTTTCTGTGTCAGTTCAGCAGATTTGCGCTCTTGCACTTGAGCCATCTGGGCGCCAGATAGTTTTTGCTTTTCAATTATTTCTTCAACTTCAAGATTGGCTTGAATATCTTCTGCATAGTTTATTTCTTCAACATATACTTTCTCTGCTTTTTCCTCAGCCATAACACTCACAACAGCTTCCTGTTTCTTGACATTTTCTTCAAAAACTACAACCTTTTCTTCTTTTGCACTTTCATCTATTTGTTGTTTGGCCTCTTTTACAGTTGATACTTTTTGGGCACCTTTTGTTTCCTCTTTATCGTCGACAACCACTTCTTCTTTAACGTACTCTCCAGTAGTATAATTTGAAACTGATTGTTCTGTAACTACATTGTTTACTTCTTGACTTTCTTTATTAAATACAGGTTGGGTCAAAATAAACCTTGAAAGGGCAACCATAACGTCAGTTAAGTGAATGAAGAATGTCTTTAACAATAAATTGTAATGATAAGAAGAGTGTATGGTTCCTTTAATATTTGGAATTGTTTGTAATCCAATTGTATAGGCTTTCTGTTCCGCTACTTGTCTTGCTGTACTTGACTTTGTGTCAGACGATGACTTGACTTCAGATTTCTGAGAGCTCATTACTTCTTTTTTGATATTAGATATTTTGCGAGCACTTTGACCTACATTCTCGGCCTTAACGGCTTCTTTTTTGACTTCTTTAGCTTCTACTGTCTTAGCTTGTTCAACAACTTTAGCTTTTTCAACTACTTTAGCTTGCTCAACGGTTTTTGCTTTGTCAACCTTTTGAGAATACTCTTCAGATTTGGCATCTAGTTTCTTATCAAAGACTTCAGATTTTCTACGCACACTGCCAGCTTCTATGACCTCTTCAATTTCCTGTTTAGTTGATAGTTTTCTTTCATCAACAACTTTTTCCTGTATATCTATTGTTTCGAACTTTTCAACTTCCTTACTAACACATACTTCAGCTTTCCTTCCATTGTACGAAATTATTTCTTCTGTTGTTTGGTCTATTAAAGATACAAGTTCACTAGCTTCTTTGGTAGATTTTTGAACAGATTTTGCAGATTCTACCATAGATTCTGATGCTGACGTATCAATGGAAATCTTCTTTGACGACTGTTCAACTTTAGTTGATTCTTTAAGAGATTCAACTTTCGCAGAACATACAGAAGATTCATGCAACTCAACATCAATTTCCTTTTTGATCTCATCCGTTACAGACACAGCTCTCTCAATGCTTTCATTAACCAAACTGACTGCTGTCATTTCTATCTTCTCCAAGTCAATTTCTGTCTTCATCTTCTCCATATACATCTTTTCTTCAAAACCCGATTTCATTATGTTTTCTCCTGTGAATTTACTTCCATTCACCATGACATCAGTTTTTGAAGATTCTTCAGCAAATTTGACGCCTTTCACCTCACTCGCAGCTCTTTCTTTCCTTTTCTTCTTCGTGCCATCCGGGTCATACTGCTCTGATATAGGCAGCTTAAACCTCGTCTCTGGTAATCCCCTAAACTCATCATCATCGTCAAGCTTACCGAACTGATCTTTGTAGTTGGGATTTAAAATTATCGGATCTTCTAAAGGAGGGATTGTTAGAGGTTCAGTAGAGAAAGGTCTATACGGTTTTGTTGGGAGAACAAAAGGGGATGCTGTAAGGGATCTGGAGAGATCTTGGCCGTTGCAAGTAAGGGCCAAATCCTGGCCATTGCCAGGGGTGTATGAAAGGGTTTGGGACAAATCCTGGCCAGGATTGTAACCAGGTTCGATATCTTTGAGTTCGGAGGTGTCTCGCGAGGCTTTAGGGTCCAGGAACTGCTGGATTTTAAAGGGGTCTACCTCAGTCGGTTGCGATGGTTGGTCGAAATCGTCCTGGTCTATCTGCTCGTAGATCGGCTCGTAGTCGTCGAGCACTGGGTCGTAGAGACCGCTGGAAAGGAAGAAAAAGGGTTAAGAATTTTTTTTTTTATTTTTTTTTATAGTTTGTTAGAATTTTAGGGTTCCGTGGACATTTTTGTCTTTAAATACTCTTTATTTTATTTCCTATACAGGTTGTAAAAAAGTGCGTGATTAAGAGGGTTTTTTCAAGGGGGTGATGAAGAGTCAAGTCTAGAATAGGTAAAGGAAAATAAAAATAAAATTGACAAAAAAACATCACAATTTCCTTAAGTTTCCTGTATTCTATTTTCGATTGAATTTTAGGGACTGTATACAATTTTAGGGATCCGTGGACATCTTATCTTACAACTACTCTTTTTCTTTCTTATACAGGGTGTAAAAATAAGTACGGGCCATAATTTCGTTAATAAGGAATGTCAAGATTGTTTACAATATTTGACAACCAAAGAAAAACGGACTTTAACATGATTTTGAAGGGAGAGCTCAGTGACGTCATATTTAATTGGTTGATAAAGCTCTAAAATAAATTCAATAAACGAAAGCATTTATGCAACTTATTTTTCCTAAGAGTCACCAACGAACTTCAACATTTGTAAAATTATTAATTAAAAAAGATATTTTCCGAATTGCCCAATGAACTGACGTAGAGCTTAGCAATTTAAAATTTCAAACACTCGCCACTATCTACGATCGCATGCATTATTCACAAAAAATAATCAACTCAAATTACACTATAGTCGTTTCTATAATATCTTGTGATCACTATAGCTAGCAACGACACTTGACGAATATCCTCACAACTCATTATAAAACACTATTAAAAAATAACGCTCACTTATTTTTATAGACCAGGTAAAACTTCATGATTCGACCAACCAAACTTAAAAAATAAAATGTCGTTTTACGACCAAAATCGGATGGTGAATGATTCAAAAAGCCTCACCGTTTGTAGTGGACTAATATTTATATTGACCTTATGACTAATTTAAAAATCATTGGCTACTGATATTTCAATAACAATTTTAATTTCGCAGACGGTAGCGCCCTCTATGTGGGAATATTGTCAGAACTATTTTTGGCTGTCTCAGGTGCCAATTATTGATTGATGCACTATAATTAAAACTTGGCATCGGTTTTGTTTCATTAATGTTAGATTCAGTAGGCCCTGTCTAATAACTAGATTAGTCTAAGTGCGTTTAATTATCAGAATTTTATTAAAAGTTAAGCTGTACCTAAGTTATTGTTGTTTTTTATACAAAACTAGCGGTTAAAGCGAACTTCAATGCGCCTACGGTCCCATTTTATGATTATTCCGGGCCAAGACAAATCTAACAAAGTCAAAATCATGAAAATTAGTGCACCCGTTCTTGAGCTATGAGTGGTTGTTTGCAAGAAAAGTTTTTTTCTGCTACGCGTAAATATGTCAAACATTTACCTAATACAACAAAGCTCCTTAACTTGTACGTGTGACAATAATATCTGTGATTTAAAGAACATACAGGTAACGTACAGAAATAGCAATTAAAGTATGTGTGAATCATTCCTATCAATCAATGTCTTGAATATTTTTAGCTGTTGCCTCTGAAAACATGTAGCTTCAATTTTCATATATTAATACTTAATACATGAATCCTTTTTTTAACAGGATCAGTAACAATTTTTCTAAAAAGAAAATAACCGACTGAACTGTTAGTTTAGTATGTAAGAATACCTTAATTTGTACTAAGAGCTGTGAATTTTGTATGAATAAAAAAAAAGATTATTAATTCACGTCTTCTATTATGTGACTGTTCAAAACAGCGATCTTTATTTTTTTACCGTTTCAACTCCAGCCTTTCACACTCGCAACATTTTGATACCCTGTATGTTTACGAACCGTTTAACACCAAGCTCCAAGACGTCAGTAGCGTCAGCAACAAACTGCTTGGCGCTGTCGTGTGACATGTCAGCCGCGTCTGCGCCGTTGACGGTACACACTGTGTCGCCGTTTTGAAGACCTGCACGAGATGCTGGAGAGTCTGGTTCCACCTGGAATTAGGAATAATAAATAAATATGCGCCAGACAACGCACTAATAAGCACAGAATTAGGCTACTTTCCACTAAGAACAAATCACAATGTTGGTTGTTTCTAGTGATTAATTATGGTTAGGAGATATCATAAAACAAATTTATGAATTTAAATTAGGATTGTAAGACGCACAATTATTTGGTACCACTACCAACCGCTAGATGGCGTTAGATGTACATTGACTCGCGGCAATTACTGCTGTTGTCGGATGCTTATAAACTCGACTAATACTTTGTGTTAGTGTCTCAGTCTAGTCTTAAACCAGTCTCCCTAATGACAGACCCTAGTGACCTAGGATTGGCATTCAAGCTATTGGAACACTCTACAAGGCACTGGTTAGGTGGTCATACAATGGAGCGGCATTCAAGCTGTTGGAACGCTCTATCAAGAATAACCCACCCATCGATTGTATGTAAATCGTGGAAGTTCTGAAATAAAGCCCATAACTGCTGACTGCGCTGTTTAACTACAAGTCTCCTTGTTACAGGATTATTATTTTAAATATTTTAGTTTGTCCAAAACGCACACTTGGTCATGTGACCGCAAACGCCTATCAGAGGAAGTGACGTCATGCCTCACGCGATGGCGGCCTTTTTTTCCGTCATTGACAACTCTTCATAGTATATTTTTCTGTCTAAAAGATTTTTGAACTTCCGTCGTGACGTCATTTAGTACACCATGACAGTTCGAGCGTTTTTGAGACCCACTAAATTATTTTTTCAAATCATAATTGAATCATGTTAATGTTGAATATTTTTAAAAATATTAGGGTATTTGATCAATTTACTTACTTAGATAAATTTTAGGGTTATTGGGAACACTGATGCGGGTAGAGAGTTCCACATTTTTTCTTCAGAAATAAGATGCAGTGTGCTTTTCAGAATCATGAAATTTTGTAAGAAGCATTAAATTAAAGTGGAATGGAAAAACTCAAAACTACATTAACGGTTTTCCGATTTCATAATTTCTTGGATTAGATATGTAAGTTTATTTTTTTTAACCTTATTGCAATGAGTTCTACAAATGGCGGACTTATTTTAGCGCAGAAACCGCTTTAGTAGTGTGTTAGAACCCGTCTTGCGTGAGTCCCAAATCGAGAAGTTCAAATAAACAAATTGACTTCAATTGCCATTGCTTAAAAATTTAGTTAAAGAAAAAAAGGCAGTTAAAGGGTAGGGCAGTCCACAAGAACACCTGGGGCATTGAAGAAAAATCTAACTGGGAATCGAACCCGACACCCATAAATGTGTCAAAACGTTTTTTATTTCGTACATAGATTGTACAGAACTTAATCCGAATTTTTATGGTTTTAGACAGTGTAGTGCAAAAGTATCTCTTAGGATTTGCCTCGAACCTAGGAACATCACTACCACTGCTAAGCAGACACGCTATTTGAATTGTCACCCTGTATTAATCGATTATCCAACCGGATCGCGGTCATTACACAAGAGCACGCCTGCCAATCTATTCGCGTCCATGTCAATGTCATTATTGATCGGCCGTAGATCAATAGTTGAGCAAGGTTTGCTAGCTCACTGTTTTGGTTTTGAAGGTAAATTAGTTTATTACACAAAGGTTTTTGCCCACTGCCCCGTAGCATACCATGACCGTGCTAGAAACGTTTCAGGCAAAAAATGATATTTGTATTAAAAACTAGCTTTTGCCCGCGACTTCGTTCGCGTGGACTTCAGGTTCGTCCCGTCTAGTAGCGCAAAAAATGTGTTTTTTTACGACCTCACATTAGAAACCTCAAAAATTGTAGCCTATATGTTATTCAGATGTATAAGCTATATTGTGGTAAAGTTTCATTCAAATCCATTCAGTAGTTTTTACGTGAAAGAGTAACAAACATCCATACATCCATACTTACAAACTTTCGCCTTTATAATAGTAGTAGGACTATGACACCTTGCCCACTATCACCGTTATATCACCGACCAACACCGTCGCGTGATATGCGCGGAGTGTGTCAGCACCGGCACAAAACAGACAGAACGCTGTCAATCACTGTCAATCCGTTCAGTGGGCAAGGTAGAGTGTGTTGCTTTTCTTGTAATAAAGATTTGATTTGATTTATATTGCACATCTAGCTAGCTAGCCGACTAGCTGACATGGGAGCCGATTTTGTTTGTGCTCTTGTGGGTAATCTGAGAAAAAAATTGATAACTTGGTTGTTCATACTTAAATTAAGTAACATTGATCCGTTCTTAGTCTTAAGTTTATATTGTATTTCTCTTGTAAGTGAATGTAATTTCTTTTAGAGAAATAAATGTCTAAAACCGTACATATTCATCAACCACAAATATAACTTTGTCTTTCATACAAGCACTATGAAAAACAAAGTTATTTATGCTGTCAAAAATATTGTAATGTTTTCGTTAGGTGAAAGTAAGTGGACCCCGAATTCAGTTAAGGGTGGCACGGAACCGACTACGGGTCAGACTCGCACTTAGCCAGTTTTTTTAATAACTTTTATAATCTGAAATGGTATTGATAAATTGGCGTGAATACAAAATTAGGTGCACTGTTCGCCTTAGGCACTTTTGTATATTACATCAAATAGTTCAAAAAATATCGTCTCATCTGTTACAATAGTCAAAATAAGATAGCGCCATCTCTTGGTCGTTATTGAAACTACGTAGTACATACATAGCGTGTGTTGTGTATTTACTAATACAGGGTGTCAGTATTATTTACCTTAACAACCGTAAGAGGCATCTTGAAATCTTTGCCCCCGATCAGCCGGAATCCCCAAGATTCTTCTCCCTCCCTCTTAAGATGGACATCCAACTCCATCTAGCGGGAAATGTAGGAACTTTAAACTGTGTCATAAACGTATTTCTATGATCGTTCAATACATAATAAAAGCATCATTTTTTGATCACTACATTACTAGTAATATAATTCATATTCGATCTACCAAACAATTCAAATTAAATATCGCAATATTTTTTTTTTACTTTTTATTTGAGTTCGCATTTTTGTTGACTTGAGGCTTATTAATATTGATTTGTAATATCACTTTTATACCATGTTTTGAGCAAATAAACGATTTATTTATTTATTTATTTAATCAGTCAGGTATCAAACGACTGCCGGGAGTCGCATAATAATGGAATTTCTATTGTGTTTCGTTCACACATACTCGTACTTGACGAGTTAAACCAGTCTTTTGAGTACAGACGTTCAAGTAATATTAAAGTTCTACAAAAAAAATGTATAAGAATTATTTTTCAAATTGATCAAATGACTTCTTGCAAACCATATTTTATTAAAGAAAAAATACTTACTGTGACATGTTTATACATTTTAGAATCTTGTAAATTTGTAAAAAAACATATGTACCTTTATTCTGAAAACACACAAGTTAGGCGCAATAATAGATATAAAAATAAATTAATTTTTCCGTTAGGTAGACATCTCCAAATTTCTAAATCAGGTCCACATTGGATGTCTATTAAAATTTATAACTGTATCCCAAATAGTATTAAAGACATAGAAAAGTTTAATGTATTTGCTTCCAGACTGAAATTATATCTTTTAGACAAAGCTTATTACACATTGGACGAGTTCTTTGAGACTTGTCCTCAAGGAACTGGTCAACTGTAAGCAAAGCAAAAAAAGTTGCAATTGTAGTGAATGGCATATTGTATTGTGTATTTGGCCGTTGGGAGTATGTTCATTTAATTTGTATTTAATCTATTTAATTTAATTTTTATAATAATCACCTATTTTTTATTTGTATAATTCCCCTACCAATATTGGTTTGCGGTGCCCCTACGGGGTGTCATGTGTGCAATGTACTTTTAATTGTAATAATACCTGTAATTTACCATGTGACAAGCAAATAAATAAATTCAAATTCAAATATTTTGTGATTGACATTAACTAAAATAAAAAAAATAAGCACTAGAAACAGTATGCAGGTAATCTTTTCTTTCGGTATTTTAACTTTGCTTTATACAGGGTGAAGAAGAATCTTAAAAAATTTAATGGAACCTGAATTATTAATTGGATTTTCACCCTGTATAATAAAATGGATTTAGTTACTTACTAGCTTTTGCCCGCGACTTCGTTCGCGTGGACTTCAGGTTCGTCCCGTCTAGTAGCGCAAAAAATGTGTTTTTTTTACGACCTCACATTAGAAACCTCAAAAATTGTAGCCTATATGTTATTGTGATGTATAAGCTATATTGTGGTAAAGTTTCATTCAAATCCATTCAGTAGTTTTTACGTGAAAGAGTAACAAACATCCATACATCCATACATCCATACTTACAAACTTTCGCCTTTATAATAGTAGTAGGATTACTTAAATTAATATAACTACCGTAACTGCCTACTACCTGTACCAAATAAATACATTCCTTTTTCAGTGTAACAGCTTTTGCAATCACAAAGCCTTTCAGCTCCAGAAATAAGCTTAACTTTTCGACTTAAATCAACGAAAATCCTCTGTTTTTTTAATAAAACACAATACAAATACCACACACACCTTATCAAATCACTATTAACTCTCTAACACCTCACCAATAGCACAGTTTAATTCTAACTGAGGTTCATTTGGCAAGGGAGCGTTTTGACCCCATTTTGTTAGAGTGTTGAGAATCTGGGCGATTGTTTTAACGACGCAATCATTAAGGTGGATTTATAGATCAGTGATAAAAAACTTTGACAATTGTAGTAGGTTCGAATCCAAAAACGTAGCATCTGTAGAACTTTGTCTAAAATGGCTTTTCCTGTAGTTCCTTGATGATAAACTAAAAAAAAAACAAATGCACATAAAATCCGAATTAAGTAGTACTTTTATAAAGGTTTTACAGACATCTTTCTTATTTTTGCCTTCTATAGTCTACTTTTATACAGAATGCATAAACTTTTAAAATAGCTCTAAACTCTCTAACCATACATGTGGACACGATACAAAAAAAAAATACATTTGAATGCTAGAATCAACCCTTGAGGTTTTAATTGCGATACCTACGTATTTCATTAGTAACACATGGGCTCTATTTTCATCAAAGTCGGGTCAGCAAATTCTAAATTAAAAAACAAAATCTTATTTCAATTTAGGTCATGAAATGACACTTGAGAACGTCAAATATACAGTGATAAAAATAAAAATAAATGTGCCCTGAAAGGGCCGAATCATGTCTCCTTATCTTTTGGGCCCTCTAATATGACAAGTCTATTTACATTTTGGATCTTTAATAAATATACTATAGGTACTTTTTGATCATTAAATTAGACAGGTATCCACCTAGATATTGCAACCAATCTAGTTGGCTCCCATCCATTTTGTTTCACAAATCGACAATTGATAACCATGCGTTTATTAATACCGTTACTTCTGTTTGCGATAATTAATTGTGCTTTATCAAAAAACAATGTGAAAGCTTTGACTGAATCAATGGGACAAGAGGTCATTGAGATTGGTACGCCAATCAAAGGTCAGTTATTATAGTATATCTATACGTACGTACGTACGTACGTTCGCTCTTGTCTGTGAAGTTTTCTTCATTCGTAAAGATCATGCCAACTCTAAGCATAGATACATCATCATCGTGTTGCCCTGTTCCCAGTTTATCTGGGATCGGCATCTGTCCATCTTGTTGGTGGACGTCCTATGCGGCGCTTTTGGTCGATCATTCTCCAATCTAGGTTTTTTTTGCCCCAACGGCCACCAGTTCTTCGCGCTATGTGCCCTGCCCACTGCCACTTGAGCTTACTGCTTCGTAGGGCTATGTCCGTTACCTTAGTTCTCCCGAGTATACCGGGCAGAAAATAATGTTTTTTTAAATCTTATTACAGAACTACCCCCAGATCTGGAAGAGGAGCCATCAGCAGAAAACTATGAGGAAGATAAACCCACCACCTTAGCACAGCCAGTTGCTACCAAGAGAGATGTCAAGAAGTCCAGCTCTGGGGTAAATACTGTGTCACATGTATTGTGAGAGTAAATAAATATAAGTCATAATCCCATATCCTTATATTACGAAACTAGCGGTCCTAGCGAACTTTGTTTCGCCCCGGCTTCGTCCCGCCCCAGCCCCGGCCCCGTTGAACGGGATAAAAAGCATCATATGTCCTTCTCCTGGTTCTAAGCTACCTCCCGACCGTTTTGCCCCGGCCCCATCCCACCCCAGCCCCGGCCCCGTCTAACGGGATAAAAATTATCCTATGTTCTTCTCCTGGCTCTAAACTACCTCCCTGCTAATTTTCAGCTAAATCGGTTCAGCCGTTCTTGAGTTATAAGTGGAGTAACTAACACGCCTTTCTTATAAATATATATTTATACAAGAACATTTCTATACCTGGCTTTCACCTCGACCCCAACAACTTTTGCATGTGATGTTATCGCGTAATGATTGTGACTTCTGTATGATCTCAATTAATAAAGTTAGCTTAAGATCTTGGTCTAGAAATATCATGACTAAAGATTTTTGTATGGTTCTTACTAGCTTAATTCTAAACTTAGAAAATAAAAAATATTCAACTTAATTCTAAAATTAGGAACGGTGTGTTTGTGATTATTATTTGGAAAAAGAAGAAGTTACATTTCAAGAAAAGATTGTCTGACATAGGACTTAAATAACCATAACATCATACATGTAAAGCTTTAAAAACACCCTGTATATTAGAATGTTTTTAACACTCACAGTGTCATATATGAATTCTTAAAAGACGTGCGGGACTCGAACCAGCATCTTTCTGGCTAACCGAGACAACTGCTCTTAGCCAGAAAGATATGTTTCGTGTCCCGTCCGTGCGCAATTTTTGGTTTCTTATTTCATCTTTTAAGAACCCTGTATATCTTTTCAGACAACCGCAGACACGCGTAGGAAAAACAAAGAAGCTACCACCACGAAAGAAGACGATGAAGAAGCTAGAATAGAGAAGGAACTAGCTGAAATATACAAAGATAACTTAGGTACGGAAACAACCCTTACGTACAGTGAAATAGAAATAATAGTCCCCTATCCGAGTTCGACTACGGCACGGAATGTTGATATTAACGTGACCACAGCGCCCAGTCACAACGACTAACCGACTGCGCGGGACATATTATAGTGCACAAGTGTGTGCGCAAACACAGGTGCAATATCTATTTTCTTTCTCACTCATAGTCCAATGGAACAGCAATCTGACACGACCGGAGAGAGATCAGGCGCAGGACCAACGGCTTTATGTGCTTTCCGAGGCACGGGGGTGAAACACCGCCAACTTCTGAGAATTTCTGAACAGAAAAACCCAGGTACATTTTTTTGGCCCGACCCGGGGATCGGACCCGGGACCTCAGGCGCAGCCGTCGTTTTCAATTGCGACCCTCTAACCGTTGCGCCACCGAAAAAGTTAAGAAGCAAAGTTTCAGCCAATCATCTTTATCAGCCAAAGGACCACGGCTGAACAACAGATGCTGAACATATTAGGCCCTACGATTTTCTACAGCGACCAGTTGCAAGCGGTCTATATCCAGTGTGATCCAGCGATCTTTACGAGATTTATTATTTATTTATTTATTTAAACTTTATTGCACTGCATATTGTACAATTGTCGGACTTAATGCCTTAGGGCATTCTCTACCAGTCAACCGCTTGGGAATGCAGAAAATTTAATCAGTGGCGGAACGTTTGCAATAACTGAGCGGGTAATATAAAATAACTTATAAAATGCATTATGGCGACATAAACATACATACTAATATTACACAAATAATAATCTATACCAATAAAATGCTTTGTCCTGAATGACTGACTTATTGATTGACTGACTGACTGACTGACTGATGGATCAACGCACAGCCTAAACCGCTGATTGTAGAGACCTGAAACTGGGAGGGTGTGTTCTTTGTGTGACGAAGGGATCCGATAAGAAAGGATTTTCAGAAATTCCACCCCTAAGGGGGTCAAAAAGGGGTGCAAAGATTGTATGGGACAACCAGATCCCTTGGTCCAATCTACTTCAAATTTTGCATACACATTCTTTTACAAAATTGACGGAAGACTTGTTTTGTATTTTATTGAAATTCATCTCCTAAGGGGGTTTAAAAGGGGTGCAAAGTTATTATGGGGGTGATATGCTTCGAATTTGATGTCAATACTCTTTAGTGCTTACGATTAAAATATTTTTTATTTCATTTTTGACATTTGACATAATCTGAGACAGAATATTTGACATATGTTTGTTATTGATGTTGCTCTCGAGGAGAGATTTTATTCCTTAGAATAGTAAATAATATTTTTTTGTGTTTAAACAGCGTAGGTATCAATCGGTCTGTGTCCAGTGTAGATTGCAGATCGTATGTTCATATTGTCGGTGGACATTCTACGCTGCTCCTGTGGTCGAAAGGTGTCCAATCTGTAACTTTTCTGCAAACTTTTCGTGGGGGACCTATGTTTAGCAGTGGACGGCTTTTGGATGTTGATGATAATGGTGGCGTAGATCTTTACATAGAATTGTCCCTTTCAATTTACGATTTGAATTCAAGAAAGTAGAGTAGGTATTCGCTATAACCAATAACCATAAACAAAGCTCAAATTCAAACCCTTAAGGTAGCGAGAGAAGACTTGAGGGAATTTGCTTCTCTCACAGCCTGTATGTGACATGATGCTGTGTAAGCGCAGAGAGTAGCCTGGTCATTGTAGTACCTGAAATAAATATACGATTGACGATAGGGCGTACGAAGTATTTCCATTTCGTTGTAAAATAAAAAAAAATAATATCCCTGTGTAAGTTTGACCATTATACCGGGCTACATGTTGTGTGTACATAAAGTGTAACATTTATTGTCTGTACGCATTTCTTTGTATATATTTTAAAACTGGATGTTTTTGTTTGTTTGTTTGAACGCGCTACTCACAGGAACTATTGGTAAGGTTATAAAATATGATAGATAGATAATTTATCAGGGAAGGCCATAGTTTAATGCGTATAGGCTCATAAATTTTCGCTGCATGCGATCTATGGGAACGGAGTTAAACTAAAACGCGCGTACGAAGTCGCGGGCGGGCCGCTAGTCTATACATATAAAAGGCTTTGTCCTGAATGACTGACTGACGGATCAACGCACAGCCTAAACCGCTGATCGTAGAGACCTGAAACTTAGAAGGTGTGTTCTTTGTATGACGAAGGCATCCGATAAGAACGGATTTTTATAAATTTCACCCCTAAGGGGTTGAAAAAGGGGTGCAAAGTTTGTATGGGACAACGTGATTCCTTGGTCCAATCTAATTTAAATTTTGCATAATCATTCTTTAAAAAAATCAAAGAAAATTGTGTATCAAATTTTATTGAAATTTATCTTGTAACGGGGTTAAAAAGGGGAAGAAGATTATTTTGGGGATGATTTACTACAAAATTTATATCAATACTTCTCGGTGCTTTTTATTTTACTTATTTTCATCTCACTCACATCCACTACTGTCCCTTTCACTCAGTTGTCAAATTCAACAGTCGTCAGTGCGGTACACTTGGATATTATTTGTGTTTTCAATGGTGTTTTCCATTAAATTTTATGGAAAATAGTCCCACAATAATATTCTTGTAATTACTGTGCAAATCTGTTTTTGTGTTTGATAATAATAAATAGCTTAGGACAATGTGAGATATGTGTGATGGAACTGATGGATGAGGTCAAACGAAAAGATTTTACAAATCATTATTTAGTCACGGGTTTTCAACGATGAAATGAAGTTCGATAAGTAGTTTATTTAAACTGAATTTATAGTAGCAGCGTTTCTTATACCAAATAGCATCAAGTTAAATGTTTAAAAACTTATTTATTTTATACTATAAAATAGTGCGGTGATGCGTAATGTTTAGTTTATCGATATCGATATCTTGATCTGAGGGTCATCTTACCCGAGGCTGAGGAGGAGGCTTAGATTTGAAGTATATCCCTATGTTTTAATGTTTTATTGAGATGAAATGAATAATAATGCATAATTTTTGTTTCAGGTCATTTTAATTTAAAAATGTAGAGGAATAGCTAGGATTTAACTAAATGCACTTACTTGATTAATGTTTACAACTTGCTGCTTTTTCGAGTATGAATGAAAAGGCAAATTTAATTATTTTATGTTTTAGGTAATTTGTATGGTGAAGTGTGATATGTAAGAGCAAGTTAAAACACAATTTAAGTAAATATGTACCTATATTTTTTAAATTGTCTAGCCGATTTTATTGATTAAAAATAGAATTTTACATTAGTTTTGTTTTAGTGGTGAATAGTTTTACGACAATAGGTCCACACAAAGACAAAACCAAGGAAAATTATCAACTAAAATGTTTTTGCAAAGCAGTCCGGATATCGATATCAAAAAATTTCGTGCAATAAGCAGGACATAACTATTTTGTTTATTTTTACAAAATTGTCAATTTGTTTACGCGCCTGGTTTTGACATTTGAGTAGTCAATTCTCCTCTATGCGTTTTCCGTCACATTTATAAACTTTCTTTGTGATGATTACCATAGAGAAAAAAGGTTGTACATGGTAATTACTTACTAGAAATGATAAAGCTCGAGTCTAACTCATAAGATAGGTACCTACAGCGGGAGTAGACTGGCCTATTTTATGGTTGTATAAGGCAACTGTGATATGCTTCAAAGTGGCCTGGTTAATCTGATGAATTCTTGCAAAAATAATTGACGATAGGTGCAGTAATTCAATTTCGTTGTACAAAGATAAAACCTCTTTGTAACTTTCACCAGATTAAAGGCCGAGCTATGTGCTCATGAAATATAGCAACATTTTATCTTTTACTTCTATTTTAATATTATAAAGTTGAAGAGATTTTTGTTAGTTACAACTTTGCACGCACTAATCTAGGATATGCCTACTGGTCCGATTAGAATCATGAGTGTGTATTAGATGGCTTTCATAATATTAATCGGGCAAGGTGTTAAAGGTAGTTCAATGACTGCAGGCTATAAAACAGTACGCTAGGTACGACCTATGGGATCGAAGTAAACCAAAACGCGCAGACGAAGTCGCGGGCGGCTGCTAGTAGGATATATAAATATATATAGGCAAAATAAACATACATGAATGTACAAAAATTTACTTACAAATAACGAAATTGGAGATATTGACGACATCTAGGTGAAAGAAAAGAAAATAATTAACGAAAAGGTTAGTTCTGAAGAGAGCCAAGGTGAAGATAGTGGGCAGGAAGTGACTTTTTAAAAGAAAATTTGTTGGATGAAGTTCTGATCTCATAGGGGAGGGAATTCCAAAGTCGAATCGCAGACATTGTGAAAGAGTCCGACATAAAGCCGGATTTGAAAAGAGATTGTAAGTTTTTGTAATTTAGTTTAACAAATTGTTAAGCAAATCTATGTATTTCAGATTACAAGGACAGTTCTGAAGTGAGCAAAGACCCGTTACCTGCGAAGATTGTTGAGACAGAGAAGCCTATATTGAGAACTAAGCCAAAGTATGTAACGTTTTATTTTATTTTTTATAATAAATACTTAGATAGGTAGTAGTGTCACTGCCTCCTTGGTATAGCGGTTAGTAAAATCTAATTTAATCCTTATTTCCCTTGGTTCCATCACACATGAACGTCTGGACAGATTTCGCTATTTTATTTTGCTGTGTATGGTTTTACGAAAAAAAAATTAAGAACGTTACTCGGAAAATGGAAAAAAAATAAGAATTTCATTCTTAGAGGGGCCCGGGGGTGAAACAATGTTTGCTGGGACTACGTAGTAATAGTAGTTCAATGGCTGGGACCGCTAATATGCAATAAAGGGTTATCTTGTAATAGATTCTCTGAAATTTCAGGAACTTCAAATTCCAACCTGACTTGGACAACAAAATTGAAGTGGAAAGGTTCAGGACTTCAGTGGACGAGATCAGCTGCGACAAGAACAAAATGAAGGGACAAGATACAGTTAGTATTCTAGATATTTCTGTCTTGAAAACTCAGTAAAGGTAACAGCTTGGAGTTAGAAAATTGGGGTGAAAGTCACGCCTCCATGCCTCGAAGTTTATTTTATTTTTTATTATAATTAATTAGGCCCACAGTACAGAATACAATCAATCAAGACAAGACAGGTAAACTTAGGAACTAGATTATATTCCACTTCATGCATGCACATAAACATTCATATAATTTGTGGGAATTACTAGTACATACAAATTTACAGTGCAATAAAGTTTAATAAATAAATAAATAAAAATAAAAATAATATTCAATGAATGAAAGATTGCACCAAAAATAATACAAGCAAATTCAAGAGTCCCATTATTGTAGTTACTTAATATGATATACAGGGTGTGAACTGTAATAGGAGCAAAAAATTAAAATGTAGGCCCTTTAATCGCCCGTAGATCGCAGGATTACACTGGATGCAGACCGCTCGCAACAGTATTATTATTGACGCTCGTATTATTGACGCGAGTGATTCGAAAATAGAGCTCCAGGAGCCCTATTTTTGAATCATTCGCTTCAAGATGGCGAGTGATTTTCGTTCGACGTAGTGTCAAAAGTCATAGAAAAAAAATCGTTTTCGAACGAAAATCACACGCCATATCCAAACGGCGGGCGTGTGATTTTCGTTCGAAAACACATTAAAAATCAACGGAAATCACTCAAAATCTAGACGTGAGTACTCACAAAATTAAGCAATGATTTTTCAAATCCTTTTTGTGTAGATTACAACTGGTTTTCATTCCGAAATTCGACTGTAATCAGTCTGGTATCAAACGACACCCGGGAGTCGCTTAACAATGGAATTTATATTGTGTCTCGTTTACACATACTTGACGAGTTAATCATTGAATATCACTTGCCATCTTGACGCGAGTGATTCAAAAATAGAGCTCCAAGTCGCTGTAGAAAACGGTGGGGAGGCCTAATATTTTCATCAGTGGACGTTTTAGCAGAAAATTAACTAAATGAACTAATAGGAAAATTAATAAAAAAAATATTTATTTTGTTTCAGACTCCAATTGCTGATATCCCTGGGTCAGCATCTGTTATGTGCGGATACCTCCTAATGTCTTTATTATCATTAATATCTGTCTTAGTTCTCAATTATTAGGACAAATTATTATAAAAAGTATATTTTTTTATTATTTTTTAATATATTAACAGCATTGATTATTGCAGGTTTTCAAAATTAAAGCGTTTTCTATTAAAATGTTGTAATTGGAACGTCTTTTTCATTTCTTGTGGTGATTTTAATATAACTAAACTTAATAAATGCTATAGATTTAGGAATTAAACATAAATAGAAAAACAAGTCATAAGTATACGAAACAGGGACTGAACAAAGAAAAATATAAATGCGTCATGCATTTATTTCTATGATGTTATTACATAAACTAACATTAGATAACTTTAAGTCATTATCATGCTTTATATTCCAACCATGTAGGTACCTAATCGATTTTCCTTATCTATCATCTATGACTATATTATCAGCCGTAACTAATTACCGCGGAAAAAACATAGAATTAGTTTCAAAATGTTTGATAATTTTAATACTGCTGTTCTGAGGCTGATAATTAAGATGACTTTACATAAACCAGTTACAACATGGTTTAAACTCAAAAGAAAAAAAACATCTTATGTACTCGTAGCGCAGTGGTGGCAGCGCTTTGGTAGTGATGCCGAAGTTAAGCAACTTACGGCGCGGTCGGTGTTTGGATGGATGACCAATCCGACCATTTAAGTGACGTATATCACGAGCATCTCCGTGCTTCAGAAGGCACGTTTAGCAGTTGGTCCCGGCTAATATCGGTTGATATTAGTCGTTAAGCTTAGTCAGAGGACCTAATGGGCGGCTTCATAAAATCTGTCAGCAAAGTTGGTCGCTTGCCTTGCAAACACCCCTCCGCTAATCCGCACTGAGCCCGCGTGGTGGAGTATGGTTCATACTACCTCATATTTGAGGTAAGGCCTTTGCCCAGCAGTGGGATGCTTACAGGCTTTTCAACTTTACTTTAATGGCGCTTCACCTGAGTACTAATAAGTGTGAGTGTTATACTTATTTAATTAGAGGTATGTATCCGATGAGCGATGTTTACGCAAAGCCTTATTAATTTTAATATTTTTAACGGTAGAATAAAGTTATTTTATTTCTTTCTATTCTACCTTTATTTCTGACCAACCATCTCTAGACGCCAATCTGACATGGATGGTTTTTGGTAAGTAATTTATAACAATGAGAAATTAGTAAGTAAATCCAATACTACAACTCAATAATAACTTAAGTATTATTTATTACTGATTGATTGGATTTACCATCTTGACTAAACTTATGTATAACCGTTACTCAAGTTTTATAAACTACAGGCTGTAAACAAAAGTACGAGCCAAATTCTAGTTGTCAATTGAGAATAGAATACAGGAAAAATAAAAATAACATTGAAAGAAAATTTTGTTCAAATTTTTTTTTCAAGTTTATATTTTCCTGTTTTCTAGACGTGACTCTTAACCATCCCCTTGAATTTGGCTTGTACTATTTTACACCCTGTTTAGAATTTTAGGGATCCCTGGACATTTTATGTAATAAATACTCTTACTATTTCATTTCTTCTACAGGGTGTAAAAAAAGGAAGGAGCCAAATCCAAGATTAGAGTCGAGTCTAGCAATCAAGTTTTTTTTATGATGAGTTCTAGGACTTTCTATGCATTTTTCTTTTATCTCAAACTCGTTTCATGAAAAAAGGCCTTGGAACTATAGATTTCAGTCGAATTCTCGTTCACACCATGACATTATATCGTCCAATGATATTTTATTCTGATATCTTTGCTATCATAATGATTCACTAGCTAATTCCACTATCTTTTGCAAAGCGATTGTGCATACAAATCGTTATTACTCTACCAATTAAAGAAGTCTACTTGATCGTATAATTTTCATATAACTTTGAAGGCGTTGTATTGTTATCATAATCTTTAGTGGCCTTTTCAATTTGGTAGGTTATGTCTAGTGAATCATACGAAGTTTTTATGTTAGTTGGTGGTTAGGTTTTAGTAAGTTTAGTGTGCTTTTTGTGAAAAATGGAGCATCCAGCGTTTACGGAAGCGGGAACAACCCCTGGAATAGAAATATGGGGTATAGAGGTATAAATAAAATAGTATCATTAAACATAATGTTATATTCTGTAAGCTGGATAGGTAAATGATATAAAATTCCATTAAGAACTTTATTAAAATGTAGTTTTAAAAGTAAAATAAAATAAAAAATTTGAGATGACCACAAGCAATGCTGTGGTTTCTTACAAATTTTCAGACTAATATGGTCGGAAAAATTGTAATTATTTCTGTATATTGACTTCGTTTAAGAAATTCAAATACCTACAATGTTTATCAACTAATACCTACTACTATGCTAAGTTATAATGTTCCGCGATATTGCATTGTTTTTTTAGAAAAAGAGCGAAACTAACAAAATGCTAATAATATCAGGCAAATGTGGCTCTAAGTATATTTTACAAAAAAGTAGGTATTCAATTAGCGAATTTTAAAGTACTCCGAATACTGTGCATAATTTAATTTTATTATTTACAGGGATTCGAGCCAGTTCCAGTTGACAGTAAAATGTATGGAAAATTCTACAATGGAGACTCGTATATTGTCTTGAAGGTATGTCATCAACTTTTCCATTTATGGCTCCAGGGCCCCTATTTTTGTATCACTCGCTTGGATATGGCGTGTAATTTTCGTTCGAAAACACTTTAAAAATCAATGGAAATCACTCAAAATCTGGACGTGAGTAATCACAAAATTGAGCAATGACTTTTCAAATCCTTTTTGTGTAGATTGCAACTGGTTTTCATTCCAAAATTCGACCTTAATCATTGAATATCACTCGCCATCTTGACGCGAGTGATTCAAAAATAGGGCTCCAGGAGCTATGTTTTAGAATCACTCGCTATAAGATGGCGAGTGTTTTTCGTTCGAAAACGAGTTATTTTCGTTGACTTTAAATTCATCTTTGTATAGCATCTTAAGAAATAATGACTAAGTAGTAAGAAGCTAAACAACTTTGACGATAAAACATTGATTAAAATTCAATGCGCTTTTGTGAGTTAGTTGCCCCGCGCTACCTCTCACTAGCCCACAAAAAGGCGTTTATAATAAATCCGTAAAGTGTGTTTGAATCAATGAGTATTCACGTAAACTCCGTACCAAATAAGTACTCACGATTGAGATAGCCCCCCTAGCCGATTTCGACTACGGTGGCCAGTCACAACGACAAACCGACAGCGCGGGACATATTATAGTGCACAAGTGTGTGCGCAAACACAAGTGCACTCTCTATTCCATTCACTCACTCACCATATTTCTTCACCAGACAACAGGCTCCCCATCCTCCACCCTGACCTATGATGCACACTTCTGGCTGGGCAGCAAGACGACCCAGGATAAGAAGGGAGCTGCAGCCATACATACTGTGACCCTGGATGACATGCTAGGTGGCAGGGCAGCTCACCACAGGGAGGCTCAAGGACACGAGTCTAGTTTGTTTCTTGGGTACTTCCAGCCAGGTGATAATCCTTACTCTTATTATCCTTATCCTTAAACTTACGACGACGCGGTTGGTGTAGTGGTTAGCCTCCTGACTATTACGCCGGCCGTCGCGGATTCGAATCCCGCAAGGGGCGAATGTTTGAGTGATGAGCACGAACATTTGTGCATGAGTCATGGATGTTAAATGTATTAAGTATATATGGGAGACGCCCCCGTCATAATCGTTGTCTGGTACTTCGTAACACAAGGAAGAAAATTCCTTACCACGAAACCTTACGTGTGTTGTCCGGCGCATATTTTTTTATATATATTTTTAATTAATTAATGTTATGTGCAATAAAGAGTTATCTTATCTTATCTTACATCATCCTTTCATACGTTGAATGCCACCACAAATAGTGGCTTATTATTCAACGTTTCGATGATCCGATACACAAATATTTATTTGTTTTCTTTCCAGCCATCAGATACCTGGAAGGTGGTAGCGAGTCATCCTTTAACCAAGTGGACATCAACGCGGGCGCCGAAAAGAGGCTTCTAAAGCTGACTGGCACTGAAAACATGAGGATTGAAGAGGTAACAGATCATCTAGAAAGAAAGAAAGAAAGAAAAGCTTTTATTGATTAAGGACATCACAAACACAAATATTACAAACTATACATTACAAAAAATACATTTATATTAAAATAAATATAATATATATATATATTATTAATAAATATAAATATAAAATATATATTAATAAAATGAACCGGTAATTTACCGGTCTACCAATAAATCTCTGAGGCATAACTTAGGTTAGATGGTTAACTAGCGGTCCCGGTGAACTTTGTTGAAAAAAAAAAATGAATCCAACAAAGTAAAATTCATGAAAATCAGTCCATCCGATCCTGAGTTATATAGCGTGGCTAACACGACTTTCTTTTGTACATAAGAAGAAAAAGCACTGAGCCTTACACCAACAACAGCCATGTCAGGGTGGTTGAGTTGCTAAGGCATTCGGCCGAAGCATGATGATGACAGCGTTCGATTCTCCGTTTAAAGAGAATTCCTAGAGCAAAATTAATGACTAAACAAAATCATCATTTACAGGTACCAGCAGAAGACGCCTCTTTAACCAAAAACCACTGCTTCATCCTGGAGAATGAGCATGACATATTTGTTCTCATGCCTGATGGAGCCAAGGCCACTCAGCGACGGAAGATCATCAGCGTTGCTAATACCTTGAGAGATGATTACCATAATGGGAGGGCTACTATTGAGATCATTGGTGAGTGAAAAAGCTAATGAATTAATGTTCTACCATCAGAACAAAAGACGCGGGCGTGGTTCCACTTGTGTCATTGAAATACTGGCAAAATGCACCAAACGTTTTAGATCTACATTTCAGATGCGTACGATTAAGGAGTGAAATAATGCTATAAAAGTTGCTCTAGAAACGAAATGTAACTATTAACTATTTGGACATTTTGAATAAAAAAAAGCTGTTTCTGGTCACTTAGATCCCTTACACATACCGACTTTTAGCATCGATGCAGTCGCGCGTTTCCAAAACTCGCGACAGATTCGCGACTCACACAATGATAAGATTTAATTTGGCATCGATGCTGTCGAGGGTTAGTATTACAGTACAGTTGCCAATATAGTACTAATTTGTCAATGTCCAGCTACCTGCATCTCGACTGCATCGAAACTAACGCGCGTCAGCATCGCAAATGTATCGATGCTAAAAGTAGCGCAATGTGTAATGGTTGTCATTTTGCGACTGCATCTCGACTGCTTCGATGCTAAAAGTCGCAGTGTGCAAAGGGTCTTAGGTATTCATCATCATCATCATCATAATCACCCGAAGGACGTCCACCGCTGAACATAGGCCTCCCCCATGGCTTTCCACAACGACCGGTTGTGAGCGGTCTGCATCCAGTGCGATCATGCGATCTTTACAAGGTCGTCTGTCCATCTTGTCGGTGGACGTCCTACGCTGCGCCTTTGGTCGAAGGGTCTCCAATCTAGGACTTTTCTGCCCCAAAGGCCATCAGTTCTACTAGCTATTTGCCCCCACTGCCACTTGAGCTTACTGATTCGCAGGGCTATGTCCGTTACCTTAGTTCTTCTACGTATCTCCTCGTTTCTGATCGATCTCGTAGAGAAACAGCAAGCATAGCTCTCTCCATCGCTTGTTGTGTGATTTTGAGCTTCTTTATGAGGCCCATAGTTAGAGACCATGTACCTACGTTTTAGGTTTTATCAGGTGAGATCATAGAAAAATGGCTGGCTATTCGAATTTTTTTTTTTTAGGAGAGGCATGTTAATGTTTCTGACATAGCTACTTCTCATTTCTCAGAATCAAAAGTAGGGTATACATGTTTGGAATTGAGATACGTAATGTTTTAATTCTTTGTTTATGTACTGACTGATTACTGTCACATGAACAGAAAATTAGTAGGAACTTTTTTCTGTTACAGACGAGTTCTCATCTGATGAAGACTGGGATCTGTTCTTCGATACACTTGGTTCTGGTTCGAAGGATGCGCTGTCGGATGATGACTCTTCTTTGGTAAGTATTTCTTTCTTTAAAACAACTATAAAATATATATTTTCTCTTTTTTAGTTGTCAAATATCAGTACACTTCTTAAACCAAGCTGCTTGTACTTGTATATATCACAGATTCTTGCTCTCTTCTTGGCAGATTTACTTCTTTTAAACCATCTTTATGGATTGTAATTCCTCCATATGGGTTTCCATCGACACGCTAAGAAGAAGAAGAAACCATCTTTCTTATTATATGTTGATTTCTCTAATACGAATGCGTCAATGTTTTACAATGCTAAGTGATTACCGCTTGCAACAGTCACTTAAAATTCAATAGAGAAGCAGTCATGCTGCTGCTGACTGCAAGGCCTATTGCTTAACCTTCCCTTCTCTATCTCCTGAATGACGATGATGATATATCCTACAAATAACCAAACTTATTTTTACCCTGTTTTCTTTCAGAGCTACACCAGAGAAGACATATCAGCTGTGTACCTGAACAGAGTTTTGGTTAGAGACGACATTGATCTGATCTCCTTGAGCAAACCCTACAAGCAGAGCCAACTGGCCTCAGATGTAAGAAACAGCATTTTACTATTCAATCTATCAAAAATAGTCTGACCAACCAAGTGTTGTATCAAGACATTAATCAATTCCACCATGAGTATCTATATCTTCTATATATATAAAAGAAAGTCGTGTTAGTTACACCACTTATAACTCAAGAACGGCTGAACCGATTTAGCTGAAAATTGGCAGGGAGGTAGTTTAGAGCCAGGAAAAGGACATATGTCCCGCCTGTTTTTAGGATTCCGTACATCAAAAGGAAAAAACAGAACCCTTATAGGATCACTTTGTTGTCCGTCTGTCCGTCCGTCCGTCCGTCTGTCAAGACCCTTTTTCTCAGGAACGCGTGTAGGTATGAAGCTGAAATTTATATCAATTACTCAGGTCTACTGTCCCTTGAAGCTGTGAAAAAATCAAACTTCTAAGCCAACGCAATCAAAAGATACAGCCGTTTATGCCGCAAATTTTCGACACTTGCAAGGGAATCAAAACCTACAGGGTGCTTCCCGTGAACTCAGAATCTTGAAATTTGGTACGAAGCAACGTCTTATAGCATAGATAAAGGAAAAATTACGAAAACCATAAATTTTTAGTAACATCACATAATATATTTTTTTTTAATAATTTTAAACTTACTACCCATTTCCTCATAAACGCGTAAAGGTATTAAATTGAAATTCATATCAAATACTTAGATCTAATTGCCTTTAACCCGTGAAAAAAAAAATATTCTAAGTCAACGCAAAAACGCAAAACGCAAAACGCAAAAGTACAACCATTGATACCGCATATTTTGAAACTCGCAACTACACGCAAGGGAATTAAAACCTAAAGACCACTTCCCGTTGACATAGAATCTCGAAATTTGGTAAGAAGCAATAGCTTACAGCACAGGTAACAGAAAAATTCCGAAAAGCTTAAAATTTTAAGTAGTTATACCACCAAAAAAATTGTGATTATAAACATAATTGTAGTTACAGCAATGACCGCAAATTATTATACTATGTATGGGGAGGGCAACATTTTTCAAACGGCAAAGACGACCTCACTCATCGTCATTCAATCCCGATGTTTTGGTGAATGTAGCTGTATAATCTAAATGCGTCCTAACTGCTTAAAGTGTTATACTTATAATTAAATTCAATGACATTATTATATTTCTTATTGTTGGTTATTATCAGACAGCTTGCTTGTATTGTTTCTACTGGCGAAGTTTGATGGGACGCTGGTGGCACGGGAGGCACGCGGGCATGTTCGTTGTTCATGTGGTAACTTTTTCAGTCACCATTTACAGGTCTGGTTCAAATTTAATACTTAATTAATATTTTTGAACCAGATTTCTAAATAGTGACTAAAAAACTTAGTAAATAAATAACTTTAATAAAAGAACTTTCGCAAGTCTGCTGCAAGGCTAGTATAAGTGTTTCAGTTATATTATAGATAAATGATATGTGTTAATATAAAATAAAGGATTACTTAAACGATAAAGAGATCTTTGTCTTAAATTTATGCTCCTCCATCTTTCCCCATTGTAATGTTATGAATTTCATTTTGCAATAAAAATACCATAGTTATGACTCGATTGTCGTAATGAAAGAACTTTGTAAACCTTGCAGGTTTGTACGGAACCCTCGGTGCGCGAGTCCGACTCGCACTTGGCCGGTTTTTTATTTATTAAGTTTACATGGTGCAACGCCTTTAGCAACGATTAACCACTGTAAAATGTCAAAATAAAATCTACACCATATGGCTTGGCTGTTTTGCTACCATCTCACCCGATGTTCTTATATCCTCAGGAGGTATACATCTTGGATACTCCAGACTCAGGGGTCTACGTGTGGCTCGGCAAAGACCTGGATGCTGAAACCAAGAAAGGTTACAACGACATCGTTCAGCAGTACTTTGAAGCTAAGGGCTATCCTGATTGGGTAAGGTTTTTAAAAGTACCTACATAAATTCCATTTTCAATTCAATCATTATGACCATAAACCCCCTCATGGTTTTTGGTCCTATCACCAAATACAGCCGAATATAAATTGCCTGTACCCAACCTATCCATTTTTCAACCCATTTTTTGTCTCGAAATCTCGCGAATTTAGCAAGTTTGCGGGAGTAACATCGTGCCTCAGAAAGCGTCCTAGACTGTATATGTATAGTATAAAAATCACTTCATTTACGTCACCACTTTATGAGAATGAAACACTTGAAGGTGGAAACAGTGAGTGAACTTGTGTACCTATGGTGCACATTTATCATCCAGAAGATACACCTGCTAGGCTCTACAATGTAGGTAAGACGTGTTCGTTAATACTCGTACAATCAAAATTCTTCTGTCGCTCTTAATATTTTTTGCATGACGTGGATTCCTGCGGCGCGTCGGGTGTGACACCAGATGAGTTATGAAGAACCTAATAAATCTGTTCCTTCATCATCAGGTACACGTGACGATAGTGGCTGAAGGCATGGAGGTGTCAAACTTCAAACAGTACTTCCACAACTGGGACACCATGGGCAACGGCACTAGGAGTTTTATGTCTGGAGATGGTAATCACATTTTTAATCTTTATAGCTGTACTGACTGACTACGGTTCATGATCATTATGTGAAATGAAATACACTCTAAATTTAAATGCAGTTGTTTGCATCTTTGGCTTTTCCATTTCATCTAGAATCCTAGACACTATGCTTCCTCTGCGAACAAAAAACGCCTCCCCAAAAGGCCTGTGAATGTAAAAAAGCGATTAAGAATGCGCTATCGCTGTCCTATGTTTGACTCTCGCAAAGGAAGCGAGTGTTTAATACTATTATAGTCTAGTAGGTAGACCATTACTTCGTAGCAAGAGCAAAAACAAGTGTAGAACGACAAAACTCCACCGCGATGATGAATGCATAGACGCAACGCATCGGCCACACTCAAGTGATTCTATCTGACTTCATTCAGATTTTGAAGTCTGAAATGATCACCCAGGTTTGTTCTATTCTAGATGAGGCAGTGTTCTCAGAAGATGCTGACGAGTCAGCAGCGGCTGCCAAGAAGATAGGAAAGAGCGCGCCAGTCAGGGGCTACATGCCGGACCAGGGGGAAGGCAGCTTTACTGTCACCAGGTATGGATTAATGGGAGAGTAACCGTATGGTAACGGTGGTTGTAGAAGAAGAGTGAGTGGACGAATGTTTGATCATGGTAATCTTTTTTTGGAATGATATTGCTAAAAATCTTATCTATCAGAATCGTGGGAGGCGAACGCGAGGATCTGACAGAAGAGTTCGAGTCAGGAGTCTGCAAGCTCTACCAGAGCGAAGCTTACGTCGTCAAGTACCAGTACACTGATGACGATGGAAACGATGCGTTTGTGCTGTATCGGTGGGTGGTAAGTACTCATAGAAGCTCCCCTTCATCATCATCATCATTTTTAGCCAAAGGACGTCCACTGCTGAGCATCTGCTTCCCCCACGGTTTTCTACAGTGACCGATTGTGAGCGGTCTGCATCCAGTGTGATCCTCCGATCTTTACAAGGTCGTCTGTCCATCTTGTCGGTGGACGTCCTACGCTGCGCTTTTGATCTAACGAAGGGTCTCCAACCTCCCCTTAGAAGTATCTATCCATAGGCAGCGCAATACAATAGCCCTCAATTAATAGCTAGCACTTGTGTTATTGTAATTAATATCAATTTCCTCACCATAGTCCCGGCAGTTTCCATCTTATCTGCAACTAGCCCGCGACTTCGTCCGCGTGGAATAGTGACTTCTTTCTTCCGTTTTTTACACATTTACCACTATATCTTTGCTCCTATTGGTCGTAGCGTGATGTTATATAGCCTATAGCCTGCCTCGATAACTGGACTATCCAACACAAAAAGAATTATTCAATTCGAACCAGTAGTTTCGGAGATTAGCGCGTTCAAACAAACAAACAAACTCTTCGGCTTTATAATATTAGTATAGATATAGATAGTCCTTGCACCTACCGGGTGGTGTTTTTTGCTGTATAATTCATCAATAGTCATAATAAATGATTTGATTTGATTTGATTTGATAGTGCTAGCAGAGATAGTAACGCTAGGTGTACATATCCCAACACATTAAGTTATCTTAAAGGACCCTCTTCCTGTTGGATCCATATCAGTCCGAAGTCCATATCAGTCAGATCCAGGTCAGCCTTCTAAAAAAAACATCTTTGGACTTGATATCCTGCAGGAGAGATACAACCTAATAGGTAATAATAATAAGTAAAGCATGTCGTAGAGATCCCATCAATACGCATGCAGTGTCGCAACTATTTCGGTCCACATTCTTTTTAATATAAATTGCACTTGTAAAAAGACAACTTACACACACACACACATATTCTTTTTCCCTACCGATAAAAATGTTCCCTGGCAACTACAATTTGGACGTTTTCAAGAAGAGAGTGAATAAGCTGTTACTAGGCAGACTTGGTCCATCTTAGGCTGCATTGCCACTTATCATCAGGTGCAATCGTGGCCAAATCTCTGTCTATCTAATTAAAAAAACATAGAAAGATCCCACTCAAGTACGCTTCCACAGAATTCTCATACATTTTTCAGGGTTCCCAAGCATCAGCGGACGATAAAGCAGCAGCCAACGAACTTGTTACCGAGTTGGAAGCCGAGATCGAAGGTGACGTCAACGTTGTCAAGATCCCACAGGGGAAGGAGACTAAGCACTTCTTGAGCATATTCAAAGGTAATATAATGACACCATCATCAACAGCTAAAGGAACGTCCACTGCTGAACTCTATCAAAAATTAAATTAGTTCAGATTGAACCTTGTGAAGAACTAATGTAACGGATATAGCCTAACGAATCAGTAAACTCAAGTGGCAGTGGGCAGGGCCATAGCGCAAAGAACTGATGGCCGTTGGGGCAGAAAGGTTCTGGATTAGACACCGTTCGACCAAAAGCGCAGCGTAGGACGTCCACCGACAAGATGGACAGACGCAGACTGCTCACAACCGGTCGCTGTGGAAAACTGTGTGGGGGAGGCATGTTCAGCAGTGGACGTCTTTTGGCTGATAATGATGAACCTTATTCATTTATTTATTATACTATATAGTCAGTTTGCAATTGAGTCTTGAGGTAATGTGAACAGAAAAAAAATATATGAACAGAGATAGAAATACATATGCGCGCCGCTTTATCCGTAGGTGCAAGTGAGATAAACATGACTCTCTGACAGGACCAAGAAGAAGAAGGAGAAGAATTATTATCCCTTTCCGATAGGAATATTTATTATATGGACAGGACTCAGTTGAAAACACGCCGACTTTAGAAGAGCGTCAAAATGCACAGCAAAAGAATAAAGCTCTCTGTCTAACTGCTTTACTTCGACCCAAACTTCTTGAATGTCTGATTGAATACACAAGACTTCATCTGCATGAGCTTGCTTTAACTCATCTCGTCAATCTGTATCTGCAATATCTGCCACGTTTGGCTTTAGCCTGGCTAGATTTCTTTATTTTACATTCATTTCTGCTTAGCTCAAAGGTATGACTATAAGTACAGAATGCCACATCATGGCGTTAAGTCCACATTTTGTAAAATTTTTGAAACTTATCTGATATGAGGATCTAACTCCGGAAGTCCGGACTTCGTCAGACTTTAAAAGCTTTTTGGATTCTTCATTTATCAAAACTATCAAACAAATCTAATTTCAGGTGGTCTGGTGGTGCTCTTTGGCAGTAAAGATGACGAGTACAAGCCTGACAACTCCAAGAATACTTATGATGAAGATGGTATTCGGCTGTTCAGGGTAAGAAAAACTTAACATCAAGTCAGGTAAATTAGTATTTGTAAATTATCATTTTCACGTGGGACTGCGGCAGCGCATAATTATCTCTCTTTCACACTCACAGGCCTAATGGGGAGGCGTAGTGTCGCACTGTACACTGCACTGTTAGCGCGTGAATGATTTATGGTCGTAGAGGAAGCGAGTGTTTAATACTACTGTACTCGTAGACACGAAGAAATATTACAATATTAGTCAGTGAGCTACGAGTACCTACCTAGTCCTGTACTAGTATTTTATGAACTGTAGTCGCTGCTACTCGAAGTACGGGCAGAAAGGCACGACGTGATGTCAATGAAAAGCGTCATCTATTGCCTGATAACAAAACTTAAACTTAAAACTGAAACGGTGGGGAGGTAGCTTAGAACCAGGAGAAGGACATAGGATCCTTTTTATCCCGTTCAACGGGGCCGGGGCTGGGGCGGGACGGGGCCGGGGCGAAACAAAGTTCGCTGGGACCGCTAGTACTATAAAACACGAACAATTCGCTACTCTAAATTATTTCGATGTGATTGTACGAGGAGATAGTTGGCATCGAGCGCATTAAATTAGTAACTATTAACTATAGTGAAACATATTTGTCGAGTCGAGATTTAAGACAGAAGTCTTGGTCGAAAGACCGTAGCGCGGCGCCGGACTGCGATGCGATATTTTTGTTATATTTCTGTTTAAAACTTCTTTCCCTTTTTTTAATCTATCATAATTATCTAGCTAGTTAGGTAGACGCAATGTGGTGGGCGGCAGGCACCAATGCTCCAAATCACACCATGTGCATACCAGTAGCATTCTAGGGCGCCGCGCCGCGCTACGCTTTTTCGCCGTGGAATTCTACGGCGCCGCGCCGCGCTACGGCACGATATTTCGCCGTGGAAATCTACGGCGCGGCGCCGCGCTACGGCACGATTTCGCGCCGTAGCACGGTACGGCGCCGCGCCGTAGAGATGGGGCCGCGGCCTTAAACCATACAAGTTAAAGCTGTGAAACTGAGGACCTCCTTTTCTTCTTCCAGGTGGAAGGCACAGAACAAGGTATGGACATGCGAGCGGTGCAGGTGGAGGAGAGAGCAGATGTTCTGGAAGACGATGATGTGTTCGTGCTGGAGACTGCTGACAAGGTCTTCGTTTGGAGCGGGAAGGTAAATGTTAAATTTCAACGTGGCGGAGCGTGGAGAATATTGTCTTAAGCGCGGTTACCACTTTTCACAGCTCCAGGAGCTCTATTTTTTAATCACTCGCGTCAAAATGGTGTGTGATATTAATTGATTAAAGTCGAATTTTGGAATGAAAACCAGTTGTAATCTACACACTAATCCTTCAATCGACCTAGGGACCAATTCTCGTGCAGTTCGTTTACGAAAAAAGTTCACCAAACATTTTAGAAAGTTTATTTATTTGCGAGAATCCATCCATAAAATAGGATCTTTAAATGCAAACAAATTCAGCCTGCAAGCAGACGTGCAAAGAAGAAAGAAATAATTTCTTCTTACCGAAGAAAGAGCTGTTTTTCTTTTACCAGTGTCATGATTTCTAATGCATTTCGATTTCTTCCGTGCGATAGTTTTTTTCGTATGGATATACAATAGATTTTTTAGATAAAAGGGTTACCCGCAATCGAATGACCGCTCGGAAAAGTTCCATTAACGTGAGAATCTAAATACAGTATTCTAATATAAATAATATATTTCTATATTCAGTAATAAAAAAGAATACTGTTTTTAAAGAAACGTTTCTTAATTCCTCAGGAATCTAACTCAGAAGAGCAAGAGGCAGCATCAGCATTCCTGGAGCAGGCTGTCAAAGATAAGGAGTTGGTTTCTGTGGAGCAAGGAAACGAGCCTGATGAATTCTGGGAGGCTTTAGGTAAAGTAACTGAGTATTAAAGAAACTTTAATTTAAATAACTGTTTCTGACAAGGATTCGAACCCTGTATCTTACGCTATCCGGGCGCATGCCTAAACCACTCGGCCACCGTCACATTGGCAAGCCTGTTGTTTTGCAAGTGCTTTCTATAAGCAAAATGCGTAACCTCATCAATGTTGCGAGATTGCTCTCTCAACAACTCGAGGGAGAAAAGAGGGCACTTTGCATATAATCTCTGAAAAACTGTATTTCAACTCAAGTTTAAAGTACTTTTGAAGTTCCCAACTGTCAGAAAGTCAACATACCTTCACTTACCCAGGTGGGCCTTCAGAAGAAGCTGTCAAGTCGGGCTGGAAGTCCGCAGCGAGCAGACGCGTGACCACGCCTGTCACGTTGACAGCTGTCACTGTCAGCATCGCTGGGAAGGTCACGTTTGAGGAGTTGCCTCCAGAGTTTAAGCAGGAGGTAAGTAACTTACACCCCCTCTCCTTACCATAAGTCCGCAGTTCTGCACAACTATACAGATACCACAGAATATACAGTGTGGTGGTTTTAAAATCATCAAGTTTTGGGTTCCAATAATTTTGTATTATTCTACTCTAAAAAATAAGTCGGGTATTCCTTCCTGACGCTATAACTCCAGAACGCACGAACCGATTTCCACGGTTTTGCATTCGTTGGAAAGGTCTCGGGCTCCGTGAGGTTTATAGCAAAGAAAACTCCTATAAAACGGGGCAGGGGCGAGACGGGGCTGGGGGCGAAACGAAGTTCGCTGGGACCGCTAGTTAATACATATAAACTATAAGTACTGTTTGTATATTGTTAAAGTTATAATGTACCTGATTGAACTCAAATAGTTACTAAAACCTCTCTTCATATAACAAATACTTTACTGAAAACGGTATCAAAATCGATCTAGCCAAACGCGAGATATTCGCGGACCAACATTCAAACATACAGGTCGAACTGCGAACCTCCTTTTTAGGGTTCCGTAGCCAAATGGCAAAAAACGGAACCCTTATAGTTTCGTCATGTCTGTCTGTCTGTCTGTCTGTCTGTCTGTCTGTCTGTCCGTCCGTATGTCACAGCCACTTTATTCTGAAACTATAAGCACCGCATAGCTGAAACTTGGTAGGTAGGTGTATCTTGTTCACCGCTTTTCGATTCAGATACAAAAAGTAAGAAAAAATAATATTTAAGGGGGGCTCCCATACATGTAACTAAAACCAAAAAAATTTTTTTCCTCAAACCTATGCGTGTGGGGTGTCTATGGATAGGTCTTTTAAAATGATGTTGAGGTTTCTAAAACCATTTTTTCTAAAAGTGTAAGGTTTGAGATATAGACGCTTCCAAAGTGATAAAAAGGGCGTCCCCCCCATCTAACTTTTGAACTAAGAAAGTGAAAATTTTGATAAAAATACATAATGTAGATCTCAACAAAAACTTGCAACGAAAATTGGTTTGAAGGAGATCGAATCAGTAGTTTTTGAGATATTGCACATTTTTATCAACCGCAAATATAACTTTGTCTTTCATACAAACACTATGAAAAACAAAGTTATTTTTGCTGTCACAATATATTGTGATGTTTTCGTTAAGTGAAAGTAAGTGCACCCTGAATTCAGTTAAGGGTGGCACGGAACCCTCAGTGCGCGGGTCTGACACGCACTTAACCGATTTTTTAAGTCGGTTATTAAGGTCGTTTTTTTTTAAATATTTGATGTTTATGAAATATTTTAATTTATTTTCAGGACCTATCTGATGATGGAATCTACATTCTGGACACCGGTGAGGAGTTGTTCTTCTGGCAGGGCAAGAACACTCCAGAAAGGGTTAAAGCCGCCAGGGAAACTATTCTTAAGGTAAATAAATATTTTTTTAAGGTAGGTTTTTGGGGTTCTGTTCTGTAGCCGAATGGCAAAAAAACGGAACGGAACCCTTAAAGTTGCGTCAAGTCTGTCTGTTTGACCGTCCGTATGTCACAGTTGAAACTTAGTAGGTACAAAAATAAAACAATTATGATTACTGAGATCTAAAGCACCTTAGAAGGGAGTCGGACATTTGAACAACAGTTATGCAATTTATTATCCCTTTTATCTCCTTGTCACAATCACTCTGGTAATAACAAAAACATTTTACTTAGGGCTCCCATACATAAAAATAAAACCTAAAGGTGCTCCCTCACCGGGAGCATTCGCGTGTAATGTAACTTTACAGATTTTAGCATTACTCGTATATCAGAGAAGGAGCAACCGAGTATTACAATGCGCACCTCGTAGTGATACAATGTGTAATATCTATACTAATATTATAAAGCTGAAGAGTTTGTTTGTTTGTTTGTTTGTTTGAACGCGCTAATCTCCGAAACTACTGGTTCGAATTGAATAATTCTTTTTGTGGGGTGCGTCTCATTTGTTATACAATCATTTGATATAATTCAACTTTAATAACGATCACTTTACATAATAAACATTTGTTATAAAAACACATGATATAATTTTGTTTATCATAACGTTTACTTCACATAATATTCATTTTATATAATACCATTAAGTATAACGTTCATATCTTATAAAAACATTTGAAATAAAACTTATTTTATATATAGTTCATTTGATATAATTTTGTTTGACATACGCATTATTTCATATAACTATTATTTGAGATAATAACGTTTCAAATAATGATTAAAAGAAATAACCGTCAAATTAATATAACCTTCACTTGGTATAATTTCAATTGTTTTTTTAAAACTAATTATCAAAAATCTGAATTATTTTAACCCCGACTCGCCGTGGTCACTTCGCCGTGGTACTTGGCTGTCCGATACTAGAGTGTAATTTAGAAGCCGGAGGCGCGGAGGGAGAGCAGCCTCCGCCCGCTGTAACAAGGGGCAGGCACCCGTGCGAGCCGGAGCGGCTGAGGCTGGTCGCCGAAGGCCGAAGGCCGAGGCGACCAAAAAGCCGAAGCTGTGGAGGTGAGCGTGGGTGACTGCGCTTTGTTGCGCAAGGGCGGAGAGGCTGCACTTCCCGCAGCGCCGGAGACGTGGAATTAATGATGCATGTGTGCTTGCTTGCATGCTGCATGCCTGCTTGCATGCTGCATGCCTGCTTGCATGCTGCATGCCTGCTTGCATGCTGCATTCCTGCTTGCATGCTGCATGCCTGCTTGCATGCTGTATGCCTGCTTGCATGCTGCTTGCCTGCTTGATTGCATCATTGCCTGCATCCTGCAAGCTTTGAATAACCTAGCAGCTGCATTTTCTTTGATGTTATTGTTTTTATATTATATAATGATATCATATAAGTTGGAGTTCATTTGAAGTTATCATAATATGTTTTAAATACTATATAAAAAGAGTGTTATCGTACATGAATGTTATACTAAATGTTATTATACTAAATAAACATTATTTGTTTTAATTATTATATCATGTTAATGTTATATTAAATGTTGTTATATCAATTGATTTTAGCTCAATCGTTTGTTATATGTTTTAAAATTATATTATTCAAAATTATATCATTCCATCATTATACTAAAAAAGTGTTATATTAAACAAAATTATATCATGTGATTGTATATGTTTTGAACTTTATATGATATGTTGTTATATTATATATTACACACCCCTTTTTGTGTTGGATAGTCCAGTTATCGAGGAAGGCTATAGGCTATATAACATCACGCTACGACCAAAAGGAGCAAAGATATAGTGGTAAATGTGTAAAAAACGGGAGAAAGAAGCCACTATTCCACGCGGACGAAGTCGCGGGCAAAAGCTAGTCTTGATATAATACAACTTGTAACATCAATGCGCTTCACTTCCCATAGCCTGTCAAATCAATATTACATTGTAATGTAATGCTCAAAGACGAATCTATAATGTTACGTACACGCGAATGCTCCCGGTGAGACACCACCTTAAAATTTATTTTTAAAATCTAATATCTAATCTAACATTATCTTTAACAGGAATACATAGATGACGATGGCTTAGAACGGACAGCAGACACGGCCATCTCCATCGTTGTTAAACAAGGCAAGGAGCCGGCCATCTTCAGAAAACTCTTCCCTGAATGGGACAACGAGATGTGGGATGTAAGTTGATATTTATCAGTCAACTAATGATCCTAGCTAACGCCGTTTCGTCCCGTTTTATTCCGGACAATACAACATAGTAAAAATCATGTAAATCGGTCCACCCCTTCATGAGTTAATATAAGTGATGACGACTTTCTTGTATTATAAGACTAGTGGACCCAGCGAACTTTGTTTCGCCCCCAGTCCCGTCCCACCAGCCCCGTCCCGCGTAGCCCCGTAATTCTAAAAGATAAGCGGTCCCAGCGAACATTGGGTCGCCCCGGCCCCGTCTCGCCCAGGCACTGGCCCCATCGAACGGAATAAAAAGTATCCCATTTCCTTCTCCTGGTTCTAAGCTACCTTCCCACCGTTTTACCCGTCCCCGTCCCACCCCAGCCCCGGCCCCGTCTAACGAGAAAAAAAGTATCCTATGTCCTTCTCCTGGTTCCAAGATACCTACCCACTAATTTTCAGCCAAATCGGTTCAGCCGTTCTTGAGTTGTAAATAGTGTAACTAACACTCGTGTTTGGTACTAAAGTAAGTAAGTAAGACTCGTAGTAAGTAAGTATACTTTACCAAACACGAGTTTACTGACGACTTTTAACGACCGTTCGTTCATTGTGATACATACATAGGTCAACGCCGCCTAACCACCATAAAACTATCACCTACATTGCACCTGGCATGGTCGTCTCTTGTTAGTCGCCGATTTTGTGTCGTCGCGAGTGTGAAAGCGATTTACGTGTGAAGTGGTCAGGCCGCAGAGACCTTGATTTGTCAGCTGCATGGCTGCTGTCTTATGTAGTAGGCGAACTGATGTACTTGTGTTAGTCTCATAATTATTCATCATCATCATCATCATCAGCCAAGGGACGTCCACTGCTGAACATAGGCCTCACCCACGGATTTCCACAGCGACCGGTTGTGAGCGGTCTGCATCCAGTGCGATCCTGCGATCTTTACAAGGTCGTCTGTCCATCTTATCGGTGGACGTCCTACGCTGCGCCTTTGGTCGAAGGGTCTCCAATCTAGGACTTTTCTGCCCCAACGGCCATCAGTACTTCGCGCTATGTGCCCTGCCCACTATATATTCTGTGCCACTGCCACTTGAGCTTACTGATTCGCAGGGCTATGTCCGTTACCTTAGTTCTTCTACGTATCTCCTAGTTTTTGATTCGATCATTATTATTATTTTTGATTATTAATCAAATGATTTTTCTCGTTAATTGATAAAAGAGCAATACAGATATCATAAATTGAATAAAACTAATATAAAGCTCGGGTGAAATTTTAATTTTACTTTAAACCTATGATGAATGTTCAATATCACTCGAACTCTAGATGTATAATGAAGAAACATAGTTATGGTTATGATGATCGTGTGATAATATGGTTATGATGCATACGATCCTCTTAAGATAGGGCAACTGAACCTAAAGGTAAAGGACACTTTCATTATTTCTGAATAACTGATCATAATGAATACTTCTTTTTACAGAATCAACTGTCTTATGAGGACATGAAAAATGAAGCTAAAGCTGGCAATGCAGAGTAAAAACACCGAACGGTGGGACTCACCGCTGCTACGGCACTGGATGCGCCTGCACACCTGGAACTAACACTAGTTTTTAAGATTGCGTGTATTACTAACAAACTATGGACCAAGTCCGAAATAAAAATATATTTAATTTAATTAAAAAACAACTGCATTTCAGGATTTTGTATTTATTTTACAATTTTATTTACATTTTTACACATCACTTTTACAAATGTAAGCATAAATAAAATATAATTATAATACACCTAATTATGTATTTTTCATTCCTTACAAAAAAAAAAAAAGCTTTTTAGAATAAAATATGAGTAATTTTTATGCACAACTTTATATCTCCAGCAAATTGTTAAATACATATAGTAATCCTTTGTATTATACATAATATGTTAGACTCAGGGTCAATCAACTTTTCTTTGTCTTTTCGTGTCCCAAGTGTTCAAAAGCAATTTTCAGGAAAAAAGGACTTAATTCAATATATTTTATGGAATAAACTTATACTTAGATCATTAAGAAATATGAAAATATTTTTTTGATAAACATTTTAATTAAGTTTTTCGTTTTTGGCTAGGTGACCCAGGCGACAATTTTGGGCTCCCATACAAAAATCTGCTGTCCCCACGACAAGTTTCTCTCTAATTTTTAGGTCTGGTGTGAAAAAACTGTATGACAGCAGATAAATCTTATATCGCATCCCAATCAACAAAGCCCATAGTTTCACGTGTTTAAAGAGACGTCCGAAAAATTTAACGATTTTTTAGGTATTTTGACTTTTGAAATTGTGTCCCTCGGAGTGCAGGTATTTTGTTGTCCCCTGACTTACTTATCTTATATTTAGTATTATGTTTTAAAATGGCACAACTAAAGCTTGCACCTATCAGAACACGGTCTAGGTCTCACGTGACCGTGTCCGTTATTCTCGCGACTGATAATTTACTCGGCAAGTTCAACCGACGTCAGAGGTGACGCCAAGTGTACGTTTACTGTTCCGCTGGCAACCACGCATTTTCCCAAGTATTTCTTTTATTTTTCATACTATGAACTAAAATACATTAAGCAATATGGTCTAATATCACGTGAGAATATAAATGAAGGTGAATTGGTGGTTAATGGCGTGTTTATATTTTTTTAAAGGCTAAATGTCTTTGGAGTTACTGGTCCCCTGCCTCACTATTTAGGTGACTCAAGAGACAATAGAAGTAACACCAGAGACAAAACGCGGTTATTGTATCAATAAAGTTTATTTAATCATACAATAATTCGTTTTTTTCTGTAATAACTTGTAATTTAATATTGTTTTAACAATATAAAGCCTTATTATAGTGGTTTTTCCTATACCATGTTGCCGTCTCATTATAAGTAAAGTTCAACATATAACTTTCCTAAAAGTTGATCGATTTACAGTGTTTTACTATTATTTCTCGTAATAAAGACCAAATAATGAAGTCTGAAATATTATACCCATACCTGTTACAATAATACTTAGTAATTTAAATAAGTTTAGCCAATTTTTGATTATACTCAATATAAATCCGTAATCCGTTACTCAGAGAAATGATATCATTCACCCGTGAAAAAACACAAAGGCACTGTAAGAGAAAACAAAAAATACATCATATTAAATGTGGTACGTATATTACGTAATACATAATTCAGGCGAAGAAAGACCATGTCTGACTTCAATCTATTCTATTTGCCTAAAAAGTCCGGGTCCTTTGTAGTAATCAATACCATTGTTAACAGCCGTAGGATGTCCATTGCTAATAATAAGCCTTCCCATAGTTTTCTATAGAGACCAGTTGCAAGCAGTTAAGTTGCAAGTCGTCTTCCCATCTCACCGGTGGACTCTACTCTTTTGATAAAAGATCTTCAATCTAGAACTTTCGTTCTCAAAGTTATACCCACTTAGTTGGATCATTTGTCCCAGCTAGACTCGACAAAGCAATTGTCACTCACTTCAAGAGTTGGTTTCCTTAGCTGTACGCATCAGAAATGTCGATCGATAACATCTGGTGCTTAAAACTGTTATGACTATGACATTAGGGTGGAAACCGCGTTCACGTCTTGTGTTCAGATACTGAAAAGGGGCCGGATTGGCTTCGAAATTCATTAAACTGCTTAAGCAGCTTATGCTGACTAAGTTCAGCATCCCCCAACTCTTGTGGCTCGGTTCCGAATCCACACAGTCAGTTGGTATTTAGGAGATCCAAAGTCCTCAAAATAATAATGTAGTCCATGCAATATCAAACCTGAGCTTAAAGAGTTGAGGAAGTTGCTTTGGAATGAAGTATTGCCTGACGTTGGAGATAATTTTAAGGTTTTAGCTGATGTTTGGGATATGGATTTGATTAACTGTCTGAAGTTGAGATCGGATTTCAGCCGGAAGGTCATCCAATCTCAACTTCAAAGAAGCAGAAGGTATTCAGACACTGAGACAGATACTCAGGTGATCAGGCACAGGGAAATTTCCTTAAAATCCCTTTTAAGGGATAGAGGTGTTACATTTCAGCCCAGATTCGGGCGGACGAGCTGTTTTAAGGCAATTACAAGACACAAAACACCAGAAACTTTATACCCTACCTGCGTTTCCGAAATAATTAAGAGCCTCTTAGATAGTTGCCAGTTGCATTATATGAATAGCTTGAGTGAAAATGATCTCTTGATTCAATAATATTATTCAGGATTATCCTTTACTGAGGTTAGCCCAAATTGAAGTAGAGAAATGACAAAACGTACTGCTTAACCTTGAAATAAGATGATACGGTTGTGATTCCTGTCTTTTCTTACAAAGAAAGGCATATACATCAGTTATGCTTGTAAAACTTTTTCATAAAATTGTTGTTTATTTGCATATTATTGTCTCTTGGGTTACATTTTGTCTCCTGACAAACCATAATGTCCCCCTGTTTTTGCGCAGATTTCTGTGTTTTATTTCACTGACAAGTATTGTACCACGAAAAATACTATGTAGAACTTTTAAGGTTACTGAGATAAGTTAGCCCAAGAAGTATTTTTATTATGTGACTGTTTTCTAAAGAATTATAAGAACTTTTAGGATTGGTTTTTGGATTAGTGACTCAAGAGACATAGTTTTCAGGTATATAAATAAAGTCTTAATTGTTAATAAATATGTGTTAACTGATTTAGAATGTTATTTAATAGATCTTGCTAAGACAGTTATTTATGTACCGATTTTTTGTTATTTTTTTGGTCAAAATAACGGTCACCCAGCGGACCGATTTTTAGGTCCTTATCTGGACTGAGATAATTTACTCGTAAATCACACATCAAAATTCGTGCCCTTTCTTGGAATATGATTGATTAATAATTGAGGAACACGGATCTTTTGTAAAAATCATGATCCCCTTAACTTTTTTATTTCTCTCAACTTTTCACGTTGGGACAGAGAAAAGTTGATTCACCCCTCAAT